>UNPT01000533.1:0-30169 GCA_900536445.1 Hymenoscyphus occultus
ACCCTCCTTTGTACTTCCTTCTTTAACAGACGCTCAGTTCTCTTCTTTGCGTAGGCCGACCGTCTCAGGGGGAAGGCCGTAATCCTCGAAACAGAGACCTCTGCTCTATACTAGCCAGCGGAGCCCCTATTTTTGCCGGTCGTGAAAACTCTGCAAATGCCGCCCCAGAGGTGCCCTATCCGCCGATGTAGTCATTGCTGCTCAGAAATTCGACCGCGTAGATGTCGAAGATGTGCCTAGTCGCAAGGCAGGGAATTGGACGGTTGGGTGGTTTTTAAATCTAGTGGCGTTAGCTACTATTCCTCTGTTCTGGTGAGGCCACGTCGCGATACCCTCGTTAGATCACCACGACGCTCACACCAGCTCCAACGAATACGAGAGTATCTCATCAGCTCTAGGATAATATTGCAATCCTAGGTTCGTAGCCAGCGCCTCGTACAGGCTGAGATTTCGACTTTTGCTGGCCAACAGAAGGTCTTTAATAGAGTCTACGACCTTATACAACAGTACCCTAGCAAGATCTTAATCCGCTGGTACCCGAGTTATATTAGGATATACGAGAACAAGGTTACCGACAGGGCTACCGGCGTCGCCGCCTACTCCGCTCTAGAAAACCCCCCTCTACTCTATACAGCCTCGCTTAAGAGATATGTTAAGGAGGGGTGCTCTAGCCTAGCTAATAATCTTTGGCGGACTACTCTTCCCCCGCTATATAAGCGCCTAGGGGTTATAAATTAGGTTCCAAGGCCCCGTTCCCTCAAACTCCCTCGCGAGGTACTCGGTCGATTTATAGCGGCCAGAACTGGTCACGGGGACTTTACCTTATACTATATACGGTTCTAATACTATGACACCCTCCGCGATACAAGTAATTGCACTTGCGGCAAGAATAAGACACAATTTCACCTCCTATTCTACCGAATAATTAAGCGAGAAACCCCGAGACTTATAGCGAAAGCTAAACGCGACCCCTCCCTTCTCTTTGGTCCCTTCTCGGAGAAGCTCTTTAGAGAGCTCTTCTATAAATCTAAGTTCTACTCAGAGATCTGCCCTATACGGCCGGCCTCCGACTAGTCCCTATACTACTTCTTTCTAGTTACCCTGTTCACTTTGGGGTTGGTCCAAAAGCGGGCCCTCCTTCTTCTCTGTCACCTGTAGAATAGTCTCTTATCTACACCCCCCGGCATCTGGGGCACCCCCCCAGCGTCTTTTGCTCTACTGAGGGCTATTCTAGAACCTAGCTACAAGTCGGCTAGTTGTATTCGCCAGACGTTAAATAGAAATAAATAAATAAATAAATAAATAAATAGTACCGCTCAAAAAGTGGAGTTCTCGTATTTCTGTCTATTACAGTAAATCAAAGTCCCAAGATTTCATTTCATTTCTTTACTATACTAATTCTTCTATATAAACACACGAGCAAATCAACAAACAAAATAACTTGATCTACTACTCACTTACTTACTTCCTCTTAGTCCACTTCTAGTAATTTTCTGGTCGAGGTTAAGTTTGGTACTCCCTACTTACACTTACCCTTACCCTTATTATTACAGTAGTCGTTCCTTATTCCTTATTTCTAAGTAAGATCCCCATCTCCTCGTTCTTGAACTTTAGTATAAGATGTATCTAACATATCGCTTTAAGTCTTTCCGATTTAACAACACTAAAGAACAACTCATTCATTATCAAGAACCGTAAACTTTATAGCCTGCTTATGCATAACCTTCCTTAATTATACTCGTACCTCCATTCCATACCCCCCTTCGCCCTTCGCCCTTCCACACATCCCCCTTCCCCCTTCCACCATCCATCCATTAACACACCCTTAACCCCCTCACCCTTAAAATCCCCACCCTCAAAACCCCCTCCCCCCCTCCTCCCCTCCCCCGCTCGCCTCTCGCCATTGAAACCCATTACACCAAAACTCCAACACAACACACCTAATCATCCTACTTTACCTCCCACCATTTCACCTCGTACAATAAATATCAAAAAATAATAATTATCCCAAACTATTCCTATAACTGACTATAATTATATAAAGTCTTTAGGATAATCATTTTTATAACTCCGGTGTGTATAGAGTGATTAAATACTCGCCTCTCTTACCTTAATATTAAGGTCACAATGTTCTACTACCCAAAGACTCTACAAGGACAGTGCCAGAATACATCTATATCAAGACTACTTATAAAGTCAAGGAAATGATTCAAAACAGAGGGAGCAAAGAAGCGAAGAAGACCTAGAGGCTAGCTAGCTAGCTATTAGCTATTATTCACCTCCGTACAATATACTATACTAGATAAGAATCCAGATTCCTCCTAAAATAAGGAAACCCCTACCTACCCCACACACAGCCTACATTTATTCACTACCGTCCTTTAAGCGAGAGCGAACCCCTATTCACCAATCCATCTGTTACCTGTACCATTACACTTATCCCCAATTCACTCACTTACTCACGTACACACATATTCAAATCCACAAAAAAAGGCACATAGGTTTAATATCCTCTTAACTCAGACTTCTTTTATCTCAGCTTCAACAAGCCTTCCTTACATCTCATTCTGCCCTTCCAACTCAATCTGCCTTTCATCCTTCCATCCATTCAACCCCTTAAAATTCCATTCCCATAAAATCCCCCCCATCCACTCCTCTCTTCCACAAAATTACAAACTACCTTCCACCCACTTCCCAACCATTCATAACCATAAAAAAGAGAATCCATCATGTCATCATAATTTTGGGTTGGTACCATATAACAGATTATCGCGCCCAAGGAAAAAATCAAAGGAAACAAGGAAAAAAGAAACCCCACCTCAAATCGACCAACAACGCCATTACACTCCAGTCCACGGTGGTCAGCTGTGGGAAAAAAGAAAAAAAGTCAAATGATACTCCGATTCCCCTTCCCATATGGTTCATGTCGTTACAGGTCATAAGTATCATCCAGTCCAGTCCATCTCCCCTGATATCCAGATGATCCAACTATGTTGAATCAATCCAGATATTCGACTCTTTCCCCTCAAAAAACTTCGCACCAAAGGTATGTGCCTGAAAGAAAGGTAGGAAAAAGAATTCCCGAAGAATCGAGGAAAGTGTCAAAAGAAGCCAATTAAATGAACCTCATAATCAAGAAAATCTTGATTTTCAGAAGTAGTATGCAAAGAAGGTTCTGTATCTCCCCTCTCAAGCATATGGTGTAAAGAATAAAATCCACCCTATTTGATACAGAAAGAAGAAGGGTCGAGAAGAAGTCAAAGTATTGTAATGAAGTGAAAACATGTATTCTTTGCAGAATCGCACCTCTCGCGATGCAGTGCAGTATGCAGAAAAAGATCATGCAAATATGCAACAGAGAAAAATGCAGTAAGATCATGCAGAATTTCGATAGAAGAAACATCCTCCACATAGTTTTTGCTCTATAGTCAAAGGTTTGACAGGGTTTGTTTGTCGTGTGATGTATGTAATAGAGATCTTCATGTCCAGCATTCATCATCTCTGATCAGCTTCCTCCCGCTCCCGAATTTCCTTGAGCTTCTCATCGAGTACTTGAAGTCGACTTTTCGCTCTTGGGTCTTCTCCAAAATCGACCGAGCTAATTGAGTGCCGACTTTGATGCATAGTGGCATAAGCGCCTCTCTTGATAGTAGCTTGAGAGGTTTGATTGGCTCGACGAGGAAATGTGTTGCTCGATGGAGAGAATGGAGATCCTAAACGTGGTCGGTCGAATGCTGGAGGTGGGAGGAGTGATGGTGTTGGATGAGATGTAGGTGGTTGATTTCTAGATTGAAGGTCGAAATTTGGTGGTGATCGGTTGAAGATTACAGGAGCACGATGACGAAGGGCCTCATCACCAAGACTGAAACCACGACTTCTGACACGTCTAGAGTGACCCAGAGGAGTACCGAAAAGTTGACGATCCAAGATACTTGGTCGAAGAATACCAGAATTGCAAGCGAGGTCTTCTTCTAATGTATCAGCGCGTCTCTTCTGAGTTCCGTGCAAGGACCGTGAGTGATAGGCTTCAAAGCGAACAGGTGATCGAAGGCGAGGAGCGACGGTGTGTGAAGATTTTAGAGGAGGCGAGGAATTTAGATACTGTGAAGAACTTGGTCCATATGTGCGCGCCATGAAAGGTGATCCAAGAATTCGGTTTTGATTCATCTTGTTCTGATTGACTGCTAAAACCTGAGGCTCTAGTGGTGGAGATGGTTGTGCAGGTGAAGCGAAAGAAAAGCTCAAGTCGGTGAATGGCTGCGTAGAAGTGGAGAAGCTTAGATCTGGTGTAGGGAGAGCTTGATCGTCGTTTGCAAGACTTGCCAAAGGCCCATTGGACTGCATGGTCGTAGAGATACTCGTTGTCAAAGATATAGAAATATCCTTGGTGCTGGGGAAAGGCGGGAAAGGCTCAGGTGTTTTGTTGCGAGGAGACATGGCTCTTGTAAATGGGGTGGGACTGCGTGATTGCAAATGCCGGTGTCGTTGAACAGCACTAGTATCCTTCTTCTTGCATAATTCTCGAAGATGGTTTCGGGTTGCACTGCTGGAATGTGGCCATTTGACATACACATTGGAAGATCCAGCCTTTGGAGTAGTATTTGCAAAGTCTCTGCTGTCCGACTGAGCCCAAACTGAAGCGATTCTATCCGACTTTGGATTTTGCGGACCTTTCCAACTTCTTCTGGCTTCTCTGGCGACCCGGTGGCAAACTCCTTCTGGTGGTATAGCACTGGCGCCTATGCGGAACGGTGTAACCGTAGGATCTTGAAGATAGGTAAGGTAAACCGACCACAGATGACTGCTCATTGCCTTTGACCATGGTGCATTATTTCGAGACTTGCGCTTGATATCCTTATTCAATTCGTCATGCTCAAATGGCTCCTTGAGGTAAGCTTTTGATTTTCCCTTTGAGACGGATGGGAACTGGAAAGGGTCCTCGACGTCCGAGTCTGGACTGGTACAACTACCATCATCAGATCGACGTGATCTTCTGCTGCCGCTATAAAAAGAATCGTAAGAGCAGTCGGAAGTGTTAGAGTGGGATGATGTTGGTCTACGGTAATCTTCGTCCATGGACCAGTCGGGTCGAAATGCTACCTCATCCATGGAGAGCTCGGGAATGGGCGTCTTGGGTGGAGAAACACCACGTTGTGGCATTGAATGTGGTGCAAGGAGTGCGGTGTTGGTGGATTCTGGACGGTCAGCCATTTCCATGTCTTCTACTGCATTCACGCCTGCAAGCTCGATTGTGGGAACAGGGAGGTCTGCGGCAGCGACTGAAGCTAGAAATTGCTCGGTTGATGCTTGTATGTTGGAAACATTCCTACGTCGAAGTCTCAATCGTGCTGGTCGAGGTGGAGATGGTTGTAAAGGTTCTTCAGTACTCATCGGCTCTGGCGTCGTAGGTAATTCGTCGCGGAATCGGAAATCTCGTGGAAGAGTCGAGGACCCATTTGATTGTTGGTAAACCATTGTTGTGACAATAGATAGAGACGCGCCTGGAATGTGTGGGGTATTGTTGTCGTGAAGCAAGGGGGTGGGTGGAGACAATAGCAAATGCTGAAGAAAGCACAGAAAATTATTGTACAATAGATTACCCCAATCGCAATTGGAGGAGTGAATTTCGTTCTTGGTCGTAATCTTCGTGAACTATGTGGGTGAATGGGATATCGTGGTTGGGAGATTATGGTAGTCGGAGTCGAAGATGAAGGGAAGGGCCTGGCCTGGGTCGCGATGCGGCGCTCGAGCGACGACGGATCGACAGTAGCCGCGTGGCGATTATTATCTTATCGATAGCCCACAATAGTTTGAAGGTTCGAGAAATGTTGCGGCTCTTGTCTCTCTTTCTCTCAAGACGACTTCATTTATCCTGCGAGTCGGTGGTGGTCGTTATCGAAGGAATTTGGGTGGCTGGTCGAGTCGACGAGGTTGCACGACGGTTGCACTTGCAATTGCGACTACGAGGCTTCGATTCGGCCGGGTGGTGTCGCGCAAAGGAGAAATACCTAGGTCGGAGGAGTGAAGAGGGCCAGGTTTCTGCAGACGCGGTGGAATTATAAGTCGGAGGAGTCGATGACTTGAGCTCGTTCGAAGGGTCGGGTGAGTTGGTTCAGAAGGTCGCACTCCCCCTTGGTTCCTTGAAGTTTCTTTTCCTGTCGCAAAAGGTTGACTCTCCCTCGAGGGCGGAAGACACGGGTGATAAATTGACGATGGGGATATGGCGGGATCGCGTCGCAAAGGGCGATATGGAGTGCAGAAGGCAAAGTCAATAACAGACAGGACAGATCCAAGTCGGGGAATCGGTCGGGTGTTGCTGGTAAAAGAGCGTGGAGGAGGAGAACGTGGGTCGGGGAGGAGAGTTAGGTTTGTGTGATGCAAGAGGGAGGAGAAAATGCGCTCGCTGGTGGGAGGGCGGCAAAGGCAGAAAGGCAGCGACTTTCGCTCCGTGCGCTGGGGCTTGGGCGCTGCCGTTGGGGGGATGGCAGTGAGTGGTGCGTGCTGGGGCCAATCAGATGGATACCAGCCTGAACTAGGGGCAGTTGTTGGTCCAAAAAGATCACTGAGCAAGCGAATGAGGAGATATCGGATCAACGCCCGAAACGCGAGAAAAGGCCGGATGGATTACTCAATTGGTGATATCGGTTGAATTCGCGGTGTGGAGAGACCAAGGGGGGTCAGGTGGCATATAAATCTATCGCCGTCTCCCTTGGGATCGCCTTAGACAACTGCGGTTCTGGCGTCAACTTGTTTTATGCCTCGAGTTGTGACTGCAAAGTGTCTGGCTCAACGAGGTGGACGGAGCTGACGGGGAGCGCTGGCAGTGTTGGAACTTGAAAAGCTGGAATGGATGAACTGGCGGTTTTGAGTTCGCAGTGCCAGGGCAGGCCTTGAGAGGCAGCGGGAGTTGATGCAGTTCTTGCAGCACTTGAGGCGCTAGTAATTCTGCACTTCTGCACCTATGCACTGCACTCCTGGCCCGGATGAGGGAAAGTGTAGCCGCGACAGCCAGAAGACGCGTACCGGAGCTGGACACTACTCTGCCTCGATCAGAATTGAGTTTCCAGTACTAAGTGACACTGAAGGGCGGCCCGCAGCGAAATGGTTGATACTCAGGGTATCCGTATCCGCGTAGGGCTAGGTGTCAACTAAGTACTTGGACCATCACCATCGCTAGCTCTACCACGACAGTACACTGCACGAACTACTCGACAGCTGCTTTCTACCAACGAACCACCAACCAACAAACGAGGCAAGAGCAGAGGAGCAGGAGCATCAGGGTATATGCACTCTGCAACTGGATCTACACGCAGTCTGTACTCCAAAGCAGCACCTGCACCCAACATCATCGCGGGAAGCACGTTGGAGGCGTCATGGCATGTTCAGGCATCATCAGTTGGTAGCTAGGTAGCTTGGTACCATAGCTCGGTAGCTCTCAAAGAAAGTGCTGACCTGCCCTGCCATCTCGCTTCGGCTCGAGGGGAACATATACGAAGTGAGGGGTCCATGAAGCTGACGATGTCTGTGGAGCTTCTAATCTATGGCTATGGAATGTTGGATCAAGTCGCACTCCAATGAGGGGATCCCATCAATTACCGCTGTGCCTCGCAATCTGGGCACCTTGGGGGAGAGTAGCATCTCTACCCAAAGGTGATAGAAGAGCCAATTGGCTTAAATCCCATCCCATCCCATCAACGATACTAATCCCCTCAAACAAAGAATTCTATCACTTTCCGTTTTCGTAACTCCATCACTTCTCATCTTTCTTTCCTATGGTGGTTGGTGTCCTACAGTACTGCATGAGCTTAACGCGTCAATCCTCCAACCGAGGGTACTTTCGTGCTTTTCGCATCAAGTTCGCGTTTAACGCGTCTTCCCCCCTCATCTCACCTTCCACCACTTCACTTCACCCTCCTCAAACCTTCCCACCATCTGATATATCAACCCTCGCATAAACCCTCATCCCTTCAATCTCATCCCATCCCTTCCCCCAAGCATCGCATCCTCAACTCCCAGACGATCATCCGAACGCTACCGTAAGACTACGGTGTGCACAGATTTCCCCTCTGCAGCAAACCCAACCCAACCCCACCCCACACGCTCATGCAGGGGGTTTTCAAAAATCCCCCTCCCTCCATCCCATTGGTCCATTTATGCTCCTCTCTATCCCATTGGCTATCTCTCTGAATATATATCTGCCATTGGTGGGCAAGCTACCCGATATGACTGCATTGTAAGGATGTGGTCTGTTTGGAACTCCCCGATTTTTAAGACCGTGGTAAAGATACCCCTTGGTACGGATGCAAGAGGAGAGGAGGGATCAGGCTTGAAGATTACGCTGCGCGCTTTTCTTGCTCTGGGAAGAGGGGGGAAAGGGGATGGGGTATGATGGCATGGGATGGTGGCGTGTCGATCATCGTGGGAGAGGGGTTGTACGACATCTCCTAGCTTCCTAGCTTCCTAGCCTCCTAGCTTCCTAGCCTCCTAGCCTCCTAGCCTCCTAGCCTTCTGGTTCAAGATCATGTCGAGTACTCCCCTTCTTCCCTATGAAAATTTGTATCAGAGGGAGAGTCTTTACTACCAGCCCTTCCTTAACCACGATATCGCAACACACAAAAACGATTCTTTCCCTCGTAGCCTTGGATTATTACAAGTACCTATCCAGGAGCCGTTAATCATAGCTAAACGATCCGAGAGGATCCAGAGAAATGCGAACAGGCGCCGGGCTAGCTTGGGAGTGAAGTAAGTTGGTAAGTGAGAAAGTGAGTATCTATGAGAGGATGGGATGTTTGGGAAGCGGAAGATATCCATGGTCGTTACTTCTTCTAGTTCTAGTTCTACGTATTATACCTAGGAAAAGGAGGGGTATGGAAAGAATTAGACTGTCTTGATATTAAGAATTAGCTGTGGATATAGATAGTCGGAAGTAGGATATATATTATATTATACTGAGGTACCTAGCGAATAAAACATATCCATACCCTATTAGATTTCTAGTAGATTTACATTTAGAATACTTATTCTATAGTACTTATAAAACTAACCAAGTAATTACCTTAGATAACTAAACTAAAACCTTTAGTATTTTAATTTCGTGATTACTATACTTTAATACCCTCTTTCTAAACTAAAAAGTTTACTCCTATTCTTTATAATAATCCTAGTCCTCGCGAGATAACTACTTACTATAAGAACTTCTACGCGCTAGATTCTTAGCGCTACTAGGCTTACTTCGTACTTCTTACTACTCTACTATTAGTACTTTTAAACGGTAATAAGTAATTATATATATCTTCCTCTCTTTAATAACCTAGATAATAGCTATATACCTATAATTCGCTAAACGTACCTAGTACCTTATAAATAACCCAGTCTCCTCTGTATCTTACATCTCATCTCTGTTCGAAGCTTTATACCAACTTGATTAGAGTGTCTAGTGAATTATTGAACTTCAACGCACAATAGCCTGGGTGTGTAATTATATAGCACTACCTAGTCCTCTACCATACACACCGACAGAAATCATCGCACTGTCTCTGAGCAGAAGTCCAGCTTTACTTACGTCTTGAATTGAATTGCACAACAGAATTCTACCAACCAAATAAATCTAGCCCTTCACCACAACTCTCGCATTCCTTACTTACTCACACCATAGCAAGGCAAAGTAAAGCTTTTGCAGCTCCCAAGCACAAAAACCCAACCCAACCCTAACCCCAAATCACACACACAAAAACCCCAACACAAATCTTCGAAACTAAACCAACTTAGTTTTCCACCCTCCCTCCTCTTTAAACACATCACCAATCGCCTTTCCCGCCCGCAAAACATGCTCATCAGTATACCGCGGTCCAACGAGGGTCAGCCCGATAGGCATACCGTTCTCACCCTGGAATCCGGGGATGTTGAGACAGGGGACTTGGAGGATGGTCCAGATTGAGCAGAAGGACTATTTTTGCTTAGGTTAGAGTCATGGAAAGGGGGGAGAGGCGAGGAAGGGAAAGAAGGGGAGAAGTAGAAGTAGAAGTAAACATACAGCATCACCAGTACTTTCCGTCCCCACCGGTGCTTCATCCACAACACTAGGTGTGAGCACCGCATCGTATCTCGAGGCTAGATCATCCCACACCGGTCGAAGTCTCGCACATCCATCGTAGGCCTCGAGTTGTGCTTTGCGGGTTAACTTGCTTGTGTTGTTTACGTGGCTGTGGAGCATGGGATGCATTTTCTCTTTTGCAAGGAGATAATCTCGCTGTGTCAGTCCATCGAAAACAGCTTCTGGAATCAGGGTAGACATACTTCCCAAAAACGACGTTCTTCCCTCCCCAGCAAGGACATTAGCATGCCACTCACTGATTCTCTCAAACTCACTCGGAAGCTCAATTTCTTCTATCTGAGCGTCACGACTCGCTAATATCTTCTTCGCCCCCTCCCATGCATTTTTCGTCCCCCTCCCCGCCTTCCCCCAAACATGCGTCCGACAAAACGCAATCCTCTTCCCCTTCATCCCAAATTCCCTCCCAGGTATCCTCTCATCATCCTCAACCCTCAAGACACCCCCCAGCATCTCCAAATCCCCCACCGTCCTGGCATAAAACCCCACCGTATCACACGTAACCGAATACTGCGCGAGCCCTTCCCTCGACACCGCCCCCCACGTCGGCTTCCACGCAAAGATCCCATTAAAACTCCCGGGTCGGATGGTCGAGCCACCAGTTTGGGTGCCCAACGCGATCGGGACCTGGAAATCAGCGACCGCCGCGCCGGACCCGGAGGATGAGCCGCCGGGCGTACGCGAGCGGTCGTGAGGGTTGGTGGTGCTGGGCCCGGTGGTGACGGCGGCGAATTCGGTGGTGGTTGTTTTGCCGAGGATGAGGGCGCCTGCTGCGCGGAGGGTGATGATGGGGGCGGCGTCTATGGTGCTGGGGCCGGAGGAGGAGTAGATTGGGGAGTTGAGTTTTGTGGGCATGTCTGGGGAGAGTGAGTTTCTTGTCTGGAATCTGGGATGAGTTTGTGGATGAGGGAAAAGTAATCTTACCTTTGGTGAGAATCACGTCTTTTACTCCGATGGCTATTCCGTGTAATGGACCCCTTTTTTCGGCAGGTATCTGATCTAGGTTCCTCGCTTGTTCGAGGACGAAAGGGGGATCGAGATAGGCCCATGCTTTTACTTGGGCATCTCTTTCTTGGATACGTGAGAGGAGGGATTTGGCGTAGTTTTCTACTGTTAGGTCTCCTTTCTTCATTAAGGCGCCTGCCTCGCTAGCTGTTAGGAGATAGGGTTCGGTCATTTTGGTGAGTTGCTTGCGGTCACTTAGTAGATAGTCTTGAGCTTTAAGACGGTGATTGATGACTTGAAGAGGTGCGAACAGAAAAAATAAAATTTGAAAGAATCAAGATTTGAATGTGAAAGAATTGGATTAGAACTTTTTTTATAGGTTGATATGACATGCCCTTGTTATTGAGAGTGATGACTACGAGTACATCCGATCGTTTGTAGGTAATAGGTGGGTTGCAAGAGTGGGTTGCCCACCCCCACCCATAAATCCGATTATCTTCGGAGCAGCGACAAGATAAAGCCACGATTTATTTGAATTTATGTGACGATGAAATGAGACTTTTAAATAACGAGACTTCTCAATAATGGGCGTGTTGTCCCAAACCTGATCTCTAAAGGAAGTGTGATACAGAACTGTAGAAACCTGAATAGTGAAGATTTCAATAACATCCTGTTCTATCTCAAACTCCTCAAGAAAGCGCAGCACAGGGCGGTAGACGCCCCAACAGCGAGGCTTTGTGATAGCAGAAGGTATGAAAATGAGGATGTTTGACAATAAGAGGATCCAGCAAGGGAAGCAAAAGTGCAATAGTGATATCATGTCCTTCGTGATGTTTGTGGACCTGGTAGGAACAATATCTGGATTCGAGTCATCCATATTCATATGAGGAAGAACGTTTGCTTTCGTTCGGGATACGAAACATTGCAGCTAAAGCAAAGTGATCATTCAGGTATCCATCTCAATTTTCATTCATCTCTGCGGTCATGTCTTTGAGAACAACGCACCTTTCAATCTTCCACCTCCCCTCCAAAATCTACCAACCGAATTCTCCTAGCATCTTTAGGGTGGAACTGGGCAACCTTTGACCTTACTAGAAATCTAGCAGCAGCGGATTCTCTTTCAATCTCAACATAAGCGCCGGGCCCACTACCACTAGCTTCGACGAGATTATTGAGAAGTTGCTCGGTCAGTTCTCTCATCTCTGCCCCAGCAGCTCTTTTCTCATCCCATGGCTCATCATCTTCCATCTCATCCGGATCTGCTCTTTTACCCCAGATCTGATCAATTCGACGTTGTCGTTTGTCCACATCCGGTTTAGCTTTTGGCTTTTTGGCCTTCCCTTTCGCGGTAAATCCAGCCTCGAGCATGACTTCGTCTACACTCAGATTATCACCCACAATAGGTCCTCCCAGCTCTTCCGCTGCCAGCAAGGGTGCAAGATGGTCGTCAATAAACTGATTGAATGCTTGCACTAGTTTTCCGGTCTCGGTGTCATAGTATTCTTGCTTAGATTGCATCTCCCGTATCATATCCTTGGCAATCTGACTGGAAGTCTTTTTATCTATTTCAGTTTGCAGTGATGCTATCCGGGATTTCAGCTCGTTCTGGATGATCTTGGCATCAGAATGAAATCCTTGCTCTTTTTCAAGTCGTGCCTGAGCTTCTTGAAGCTCAATTTCGGATTGGGTGATGCATTGGCGAGTCTCCTTGATGCATTTGTCTGTATCACGAAGAGCTAAAAGTGCTGGAACTGGGGAGTCCGGAGACGGAAGCCATGGCTCTTGAGGTGTCAATGTCTCATAAGCCGTTTTGAGCGCACGTAGTTGCAGTAAGTGGGATTTTGGGTGTTCTGAGGTCACGGTATCAAGTGGGACCGTTGAGGCTCGGAGCTGAAGATAAATTAGCATTAGTTCAACACATATACTCCTGCGAACCCACCTCTTCCAGAATTGCCTCCTGCTCTTTTACTCGCTCCTGTAATGTTCTCAATGTCTTGTCCAAACGAGTTGTATATGAGTTGGCTGCACGGGCTTTTTGAGGGGAACTCATGTTGCTGGAAAGGAATTGAGTTTGTTTGGACTGATGAGTCTACCTAATTGGGATGAGAACTCTGAGTGAGAAGCTCCAAGTCCACTACCGAGTACTACCAGTATGAAAGTGAGATTGAGCGTGAATGAAACGACGCGACTGTCTGGTGGAGCACCAAGAGGCTGAGGCTGAAATTAGCGCGTCGCCCTATCCATCACGTGCACCAATTAGCTTACAGCTCCTCTAGCTTCCAAGCCTTTTCCTGGGGATGCACAGCACAGCTTGAGCTCTGTCAATTCAACCTCTGCGCCTCCAGCATCAACACCTTCACGCCATCCATCCACTTCCTTCCCTCTGACGACATCACCTTGTGTAGTTGACCGATCTACAGCTTCATCCGCACAAAACATTGCGCCCCATCACCGACCTCCACTGACTGCAGACTCCGACACCATCTCCTCATTCCCTCCTCCCTCTACCATTGTCCTCCTCCCCCTCATTCCCTCCTCCCTCTACCATTGTCCTCCTCCCGAAACAAAGGCCAAACACAGCAAGCAAACGCTCATTAGGACAGAACTCTCAACCCACGCTACGCGCACATACACTCTGGTGCCTTCGCCTTCACAACCCTGCCCTGCCCTGCCCTGCCCGAAAGATCTTCAACCTACAGCATTCCCTATCGTTGACGGTAGAAGAGAAAAGAGACAGAATTTGCTTCGTTGAAGGACCTAGAAAGGTTTGAGGAACGGTCTCTACTACTACTTCTTCCCCAGGGGATTTTACTCATCACCCAACCCACCTTCATCAACACCTCCACCTTCACCTCCTCGTCATCATCACCATCGCCCTGAACCTTCTTCCCACCCTCTCCTACAGCAGATCTTTTCAAGAATTGTCTGCAGTCTTCTGTCTCCGTACAGCCCTCCGTCCCCTATCTATCTCGACCTCATTCCTTCCTCAACATCCCCGTTTGTCAATAGCACTGGCTCTCCCTCCCGATCATCAACACCAGCACGTTTTCCTTCGAAAAAAAACCCCCCCAAGGTGTACATAACGATCAATCCAAAAAAAAACTTGTTTCCGACCTCCTTCCCGATAAACCTTCTCCAAAATAGTGAAGAGATTAACCCATAGCACGAATCAATCATGTCTGCCACTCCACCACCGACCACAGCTCCGACCCATTCCACCAAGAGACCTCTCGAAGACCCATCTTCACCTTCAGCTCCCAATGATCAACCTGAAGCCAAACGTCCAGCACTCGACAAGATCGTCAAGAGTGATGAGGCGGAATCAAAGCCAGCACCTAAACCAATTGAGCTACCTGTGGTCACTTCATCGCCAGAAAAGAAGGAGTCTACCAATGGCGTAAAGCTTGAAGACAAAGATGCACAAGGCGATACTGTTGTCCCTGATGCCGCCCCTCAATCAATTGAGACCACGGTCACCTCAAATCGAGAGAATTCCACCAGCTCAACTCTGCCTCACGATGAGAGTGCTTGGATCCATATTCGTGCTGTCATCACTAGTGCCGAAGCTGCCACCGTTATTGGTAAGAGTGGTGAGAACGTCTCTCTTGTTAGAAAGATGTCGAATGCAAAATGCACAGTGAGCGAGTACCAAAAGGGAGCCGTTGAGAGAATCTTGACAGTCAGTGGTGTTGTAGATGCAGTAGCAAAGGTATGTTCGTTCTGTCCCAATTGATTAGCATATGCTAATCCAGTAGGCTTTTGGTTTGATCATTAGAACACTCAACAATGAACCCCTTGAGTCGCCATCCAGCAGTCAATCGAAGACCTATCCTCTGCGATTACTCATTCCCCATATCCTTATCGGTTCAATCATTGGCAAGGGAGGAGTCAGAATCAGAGAGATCCAGGAAGCTTCTGGTGCTCGTTTGAATGCTTCGGATTCCTGCCTACCACTATCAACTGAGCGATCACTGGTTGTTCTTGGTGTTGCGGATGCTGTTCACATTGCTACCTACTATGTAGGCAGCACACTTTTCGAGCAACTTTCTGAGCGATTTGGTGGCCCCGCTGCCTCTTGTTATGCTTCTCGAAGTGGTGGACCCGCTGGTGTTGTTCCTGGTGGCATGCAAGTTGTACCATATGTTCCTCAACCAGCTGGAGGCAACTATGGCCACCCCGACCACCACAGAGGCCGTATGGATCGTGGACATCACACACCTGCACAGGCTTATGGTCAACCATACCCACAACAACCACCTCAGCAACATCAACCCGCCGCTCAGCCAATGCACTATGGCGGACAACCAGCAGTTGCAGGAGGCTACGGTGGAGTTGGACCCCAGCAACCAGTACACGCTGGACAACCCGGACCTCAATCCCACGCTGGCCCACCAGCTCAACCAATGCAAGGCATGGTCCCAGGCCAACCATTAACTCAGCAAATTTTCATCCCAAACGACATGGTTGGAGCCATCATTGGTAAGGGTGGAGCCAAGATTAACGAGATCCGTCAACTCAGTGGAAGTGTCATTAAGATCAATGAACCACAAGATAACAGTAACGAGCGATTGGTTACTATTACTGGCACACAAGAGTGTAACCAAATGGCTCTCTACATGCTGTATTCTAGACTTGGTTCGAAACCCCCTTCCCTACAGCCCCCGAATGATTTTACTAACACGTAAACTTTACAGAGAGTGAAAAACATCGCATTTGAGTTTCATGATCCGATATGATCTCATTTGGACGGAAGAGAAAAAGACACGAATTTTATAATATGCGGCCATCAAATCCTAATTTGTCACCCCTGTCCACCAACTTGAATGGGGTCTTTTTCCTCGACATTTTTCTCTTTTGCTGGGGGTTCACTTTTACTGGCGTATCATGGGGTATCAAATTGGGGGCGACCACTAAAAAGCCAGTTCTTTTTACGCTTTGAGAGGGCATGGGTTGATTTGGGGAATCACCGTTTGGCTCTTTTATTTGCTTGTTTTCTTTTCTTCTTTTTTGCCCCGAGATTTGTGTCTTTTGGGATGGATATTCCTTTCGCACTTCCTTTCAAGAGGGAGTGAGAGGGGAAGGGAAGGGTGATGACGGCCAATGTTGTTCGGATATTGGGCATAATTCTTTGATGAATAATTTTTCCTGATATTGCTTTTGTGTGATTTCTGTTTTGTGACGTGTGAAGTGGACAGGTACTGCGAGGTTCGGGTCCTGTGTGATTTTTGGGTTGGAGGGGATATTTCGATATTCTCCAGGTAAGCCATTCGCGTGAAGACTGGGGTGTTCTGAGGAAAATCCGTGTTCTTCTGGTTCTATGTATCGCTGGCGTATAGTAGTATGTTTGAGGGATAAGATTTCTATTATGATTTCACGAGACGCCGAGTTAGCTTGACTAACTGCATCGCATCATCAACCCCGCAACTCCTTTTTTTCCGAGTCCCAACTGAAACTAAAGAGTTTGAGGGAATAAGGAGAATATATATTACTACGTCTCACTCTGCTTCTAAGCCTATCGTGGGAGCATGTGTTTTCATGCCCCATCTTCTTGCGTTGCTACTATACTGTACTTGCCTGATTTCGATATCTTGGAATAGAGGTATGGTGTTTCAACAGACAGCAAGATTCCCTAGCCCCTTACCCCCCCCCATATTAAACAAAAAAGAGACCTTAGCTTGAGAGTTCTTCTGAGATGGGATTTTGTCTAAAGTGAGACATAGAACCTTGCTTACATCGGAAGCGCTAGAGATGGAGATATACAGCGGCAGACATGCAAGGATCCTGAAGGGACTGATTGGATTGGTTGATAAGGAAGATAATCTTTAGTCTATTATGAATCTAATGACTTTGAGGCTTGGGTGTATATTAGTATACGAGGAGAGGAGAGGAAATTAGTACTAGTACATTAAGTAGTAAACTAGTATATAATTTTCCTTCTCTCAACCCACAGGACGTCAGGAATGGGACCTATTATAAGGAAAACCAGAGATCTCGATAAATTCGCGAAATGAAAAGAAAGATAGAATACTTCCTTCCTTCTTTCTTTCTTCCTTCCTTCCTTTCTTAAGTAGATAGTCCTACGGTATTTCTACTCCTAGTCCTAATCCGCTCCTCACTACTTTAGTATCTACTATCACCATCCACCATCCACCATTCACTTCGCTTCATCTCACCCCATATCATCCCATCAAGCCTAAAAACTTCAATAAACCTAACCCAAATAAAATAGCCGGGCATTACTCTATACACACCGTCGTTATAAAATGATTATCCTAAAGACCTCACACAACTAAACTAATTACACGAATAGTTTATAACAATTATTACGTTTCAATTCTTATTGTACTAGGTGGAATAGGACAATTAAGTTACTTGTGCCAGAGTTGATATAATGACTTTCGATAGCGTGTATAGAGCAATGCTCGCCTCTCTTACTATAACTAGCCAGGACCTAGAGCTAGAGTAAGAGAAGATTTCATTTACCCTCCTAAGAAGTAGTATAAATTTCATTACCTCAACTTCTCAAGACCTCTCGGAGAGACCAGGAGGGGACTAAATACTTAACTTATAATTCAAATCAAAAGGGCTATAATTCAGGGTCTTCTTTCTATAGCAATAATGATAAGGAGTTAAAAATATGAGTCTCGCAGATTCGGAGATTCGTAGTCGCTAGAATACGGTAGCGATTTCCAAGTGAGATTACAGTAGTAAATAGCCTGATTATTATTCCTCCTTCTAGGTTAGAAAGTTAAGTCATGGTTTAATGTTATTAATTAGAAGCCTATGATGATAATGATATTCGACCGATTCCCCGTACATTGTGGAGATTAAGTAGGATATTTATGTTTATTGGTAGATACTTGGATTTAGAAAAGCCAGGCTATCTACTGATCTCTAGCTGTGCAGATTGAGGACAACCCAAACACAGAAATAGGATATCATCGTTTCCATCATAGGAAGCTCACTTCTACCAAGCTACCCGCTATTTACTTTTGCGCATTAATCCACAGTACAGCGATATGTACCAAGCACCTCTCCTCATAGCTTCAGACCTGCTCGGAAAGGACGTTTCGGGTCGGGGTACTCGTACAGTCTATCCTGCGTCTCCGCGAACATCGACAACCCCGTAAGATCCTCCGGCTTCGTAAAATCACTCCTAAAAAACAACTCCCTCGTCCCACGCACACAATCCGCCACACCCACGCCCCCAAAGCTGTTTCCTGCAACCGCAAGCGTCCCCTTGAAATCCTCTAGGAGCTCAAAGTGCGCTTGACGCAACCTCTCCTCGTGACCGACGGTGTACTGCGGGATGCAATTCTTGTGGAGACCAACCTGGACCGCACTCGGTTCTTCCTCAATCCCAAGGTGTCTTTTGAGCACCGAACGAGCGAGTTCCAACCCTTCGCTTTCAGTGGGGTAAGAAGGGAAGTCATCCCACCAATGGCCGCCGAGCATGACAGTTAATTTTGTTCCATCGACTGTGTCTTGGCCTGAGATGCAGTCTGAGTCGAAAACTACTCCTAGAGCGTGCTCCGGGTTCTGGTCGAAAGGCACGCCTTGCGGGATTAGGTAGCCAAAGCCGTGGACAGAGAGGAGGTTGGGGTTTGAGAAGTAGAGGTTTATTACCATTACTGTGACGGAGTGGATGGATGCTAGTGATTGTAGAGGCTGAGGTCTATTGCTGGTGACGATGGAGGCGAGGGAAGGACCGGAGATTGTGGATATGGCTTTTTTGAATGTGGCGTCGGGGAAGGTTCGTGTTGAGACCTAGGTTGAGGTTAGAGAAGGCTGAATATGAGACCGAGAGAAGGGGCACTTACCTGAACCTTTTTGGTCGCTTCGTGGTATTTGATGTTTTCAACTTTGGTTCCTGTTTTGATGGTGACATTTGGATTGGCTCGTATGAACTTCTCAAGTGCTTTTGTAAGTGTTTCCATTCCGTTTTGGAAAGAATACACGCTTGATTGCGTAATCGAGCGCAAGAGCTCTCGGTCGGCATTCGGATTCAAAAGTATGTTCATGTCCAAGAGGCCGTCCCTATGTTCCCAAGCGAACTTCCTACCATTCAAGGCTGTCAAACCCTTGACAATACCACCCGCAAACCCCTCCAGATGCCATAATCTAGGCAAGATACTCTTGACACTTAGCAGGTTGATATCTCCAGCATATATTCCATGCATGACTCCCGATGCCAAGTTATCGGCACAATCCTTCGTACCAAGTCTCCGCTCCAAGTAAGAGGCGATAGATTCATCTTCCAAAGTAGCAGGTCGGGGATCCACCCAGTATTCCATTAGCGTGGAACGAGGTAACCATTTAAAAGCAGGCTCCATGAAGATAGTCCATAGAATTTCCAGAAATCCCTGATCTTTACTGGGCACCTTGACGAGGTGATCAGGGTAGTAAACAAACCGATTCTGCGCAGCTTCCGAAAGCTGGGAAGTCAATCTCAACTCATCCCCCAATTTAAGGGCACAGATCTGTATAACATCCATTAGCTGACATTCTAACACGACTTATTCTACCCACCAAATCCGCAAGCGCAAGTCCAGAACCAGTAGACACACCCCTCAGAGTCCTAGGACCTTGTTCAAACACAATCTCGCCTCCATCAACCTTCACCTTTCGACTACTAATCCAACCCCCCAGCCTCTCACTCCCCTCAAAAATGGTAACCTTCGCCTGTGGTCTGAAAGACGTGATCCAATATGCCGCCGCAAGACCTGTAATGCCGCCGCCTATAATCGCATATCTTCCCGTTTCCTCGTCATAGCTCCGTACCTCTCGTATGTATTTGTCCTCATGAGTGTACTGAGCGTCATGAGGCGGAAGCCAATAATTTGGGATTTGATCGCCGATAGTACGGCTGGGAGGGTTATTGGCGTGATTGTTTTGTGAGGAGTGGAGGGTTCGAAGGTGGCTGAGGCGTGGGTTGAGTCTGCTATGGCATTGCCGTGGGGTTGAGAGGCGCGGGGAGCGACGCGTCGCATTGCTGATGGGCGTGGCGTAGCATCTTCGAAGCAGACCTGCTACAGCATGCAAAGGGAATCGAGGCATTGAACGGAGGAAGTGCACGATGCACTTGGTACGTTGCTCGTGTGCACATTAAGAAGCATCGGAATTGTTGGTGGTGGTTGGAATCGGCCATCTGCATCTACCCGCAGACCCCTGTAAGGCGAATTGCCCCTCGGATAAATCAACCATCACATCACTAAATATAACTAACCCCTCTTGATACGCAAGGTCTACTCTTAACTTTTTAAACTTGTCATCCTAGAGTTTAATCCAGAAAGGTACTCGAGGACTCAACTACTAATCTACTAGCAAGGAACTATGCTAATACAGCTAGACTATCCTAAAGCATATAAAGCATTGGATCGAACCTTACATGCTCACAAATGCATAGGAAAACAGTTTTCGCTGTACAGCTACCCCAGAGTTCTATGCTCCGAGGCGCTTGGGAGTATAAAAATTCATTCTAAGCCCACATAGGCATCCTCCTCCCGTCTCGACGCTTTTCGTAATTACCTCACTTTCCCTGAATGCCCTGCCGAAACTCCATGCAAAATCTTTCGCCATATCATACAGATCCTACCCTATTTCCCAGAAAAACCCAACACACAAAGACGCCATTCCTCTATGTAACCAATCCAACCGGGGCTGATGCTGGTTCCTCCGGCTTGATGAGTTCTTCATCCTCATTGCTCTCATCTACAAACTTTCTCTCGCTCACATGTTGCTTGCCTTCACCTGCAACCCAGACCTTGTCTTCGAATGTTCCTCTCTTCTGACCATCGACATGCTTAAATGTGCATGTGGGATTCAAGCATGGATTGAACTTGCACATGACTTTGCTATGAATGAATTTGCAATCGGGGGTTGTGCAATCGGCGCCATTTCGACAAAGTGGCGTTGTTGGATGTCGGAATGGGCATCGTTCGTTGGTGCAGTTTGGGTAGAATTTGCAGTCCATCGAGGTTTGGTGTGCCAGTTTCTGAGCCGGGGATGGATGTCGACCTGTGCATTTTCTGTTCTTGCAAGCTGCGCCAAAAGTACATTCATCGCTGACGTCAATGGCTGCTCCAGGAGGAGCTGCTGGTGATTGATGCGCAAATTTGCAATCCTTGTTGGTGCAAGAAAGATTGAATTTACATGTATCATTTGCCGAGGGCGGTTCACGCTTTTCTTGCGACATCTCGACGTCCATGGAGGAAGAAGGTGTCTCGGATGTTTGCGATTGATTTTGATGGTGTTCCCCGTGTCTCTGGTTTTGTGAACCTCTTCGAAATCCGTTACTCTGCCCCCGTGGATTGGGCTGAACGCGCTCAAACAGCGATTTTCTTGGTTGCTGTTGCTGCTGACCAAAACCCATTCCATTCCCCATGGGCATTTGTTGTCCAGCCAAACCCATCATTTGTGCCATTCCCTTCATTTGTTGCTCCAAATTGTGGAGCATCTGCATCTGATTTTGAGGGCTCATTTGCATCATGTTCATCGCAACTTGACTTTGCATTGGTGGTCCTCCCATACTGCCATTTCGTGGTCCGTTTGGCATCCGCGCTCCCCCACGATTCGACATCGATTGGCGCGGTCCAGTAGGTGGTCCACGTGAGTGAGAATTAATGCGCTCGTTGCCGCCGTGAGTTCGCACTTTGTGTAGAACATTGTCGTTGTTGCTTCTATCCATCTGTCTTGCAAGGTGACCAAGCATGCGTTTGTCCCTAGGGCGGCCATCTCTCATGGACTTTGGACCCGTAGGTCTACGGTATGTTAGTATTTGTGGTGGTCTCGGGGGTCTTGGGGGAGGGCTGAAATCTGGTGAAAGATCCACCGAAGAGATTGCGTACACATTGCCTTGTCCGGATTCTGAAGCGTCACCCATCTCGGCGTCTTGTTCGTTCATTCCTTCTGCTTGTGCCATGCTTGCATCCATCCCGAATCCTCCATTTCCTCCACCCAGCTGTCTGTTCAGCAACTCTACTTGATGAAACAACCATGTAGCAAAGTCTCTTGCTCCAGGGTCATCCGGTCCGAGGTTGAGAAGGTCGCCTGCGAGTTCTGCTGCGATTGCATCTTGAGTTTTGCCGTTGACCAGCATAAGAATGATGTATTCCGCAAGCGCTGAATCGTCTGCCCCACCTGTGCTCCATCCTACCTCTACCAACTTGGGTTGAATTGCAGCATTCAAAGCATCCGCCAGAGGGGTCCCGAGCACGACCGCGACAGACATGTTTGAGGTGGGGAAGCGTTCGTTCTTGGATTTAGGCGGCAAAAAGGTATGGGATGTTTTCGAGGCTGCGCTATCGATAAAATAAAGGGCGAAGGGGGTTCGAGTCGGTGGTGTGTAGTCGCAAAGCTCAGATTGTCTTTGTTGCGCTCAAGTTCTGGAGTGGCGGGTTTGCGACGCGTTGTGATTGTCAAAGAGAGTTGGAGTTGGAAGATTCAATGGATGTTGTTCTTAGGCTCCACTGGGCACAAGAATACTAGGTATTGATTAGTCATGCGGGTAGCAACGAATCACGTGTGTCACTCTGACTTTTTCAACGCAACCTACGCCCCGCCACTTCATAATCAAAGAATTCACTCTGGACATTCTTAGATCTCTTTATTACAAAGAACGGAATATGGAAAGTCAGGTGGTGGTGTTATGCTAAGAATACCTTCATCCATCGAACTTGAAATGACTCGGCTAATGCCTACATTAATAGAGACTTTCAGATTAGCAATACTCGTACCAACTTTAATTGATGGGATCATAAAATGTTGGCTTGAAAGACGGTTGGCCAACTTTGCCATGGCTTGACTCCAGTTAAAGAATTTGGAATAACTTCAAGACCACGACCATATGAATAAGTCAGCCGTGCGAAGCTAGATAACTTCGTTTTAGTTGGAAAGGTGATTCCACATACTAAAATCGATACCGCAATATGAGTAAGATCTTACCTACGGCACCCCAAAGATAGGTAATCACCAACACCAACACTAACATCCCACTTTCTGTTGGCTTCTGGCAATGTCTCAGACTGTGCAGCTATAAATGTCATACGGCAACTGTCCATACACTGACTGCCGGCACCCGACCCGAAGTCAAGTCGCGTTCTCGTGCCATAATGTCCGATTCCGTTGGTTTTGACAGAGGAGAAGCTGGAGTTGATACCATGAAAAAGATGTTACTTGAAACAAAGTATGAATGACTCCAAAGAAGAAAGTTGAGCCTTAGGTAATGTGTATGGAACGAACGAGATTACAATCCAAATGGAGGATTCCAGTACTCGAGTAGACTCGTTCCTTTCCAGGAAAAAAGATGTTTACTCCACGTGACCAGCCTCGAACGCCTCCCGTTCTTCGGCACTCCTTTGGTTGATTCGCGTAGTTGGGATGTCGGTTGTTTCATCGTCTTTCTTCATCTCACTCAGCCTATTTCGGGCATCTCAAAGTCACTATTTTGAGATGTAGATCCATCCTTCCACCTTGGCAACCATATGATGGTGTATATGATTGCACGTACAAAACCTGGAGGCTTGCAATCAGATCTCCCGATAGGGAGATGGAGAGGAGAGGATGCGCATCCCGGTTCAGCCTCTACTTCCTGGTGCTTCTATGATTTCACGGGGTTCGTCGGCCCCCCTTTCCCCTCTCTTGGCCAACCCCCAACAATCCTCAATGTCTCCCCCTCCAAAGTTTGCGAAAGAGGATGGAAGTCATTATTATTCCTGCCTACTCAGGCCATCCCTCTCATTTATCTGCGCCGTTGGCTATTTGCTGCTTGCACCAACCACTTCTAAAAAAGTGCGGAAGTCCTGGCAACCCCCAACTCGGACTGCGGGGCATCAGTTGGTACTGTACTTCCTAGTAACGTTGCAGGACGCGAGCGAAGCGATTCCTTGACGATTGTTGCTGGAAGGGGCAAATACATGGAAAGCACTGCATCGCAGCATCATCCTCTGCGCTCCACCAGGCGAGAATATGCTAGTGTGCTAGTGTGCTAGTGCATCGCAGCGTACGAGTACTCGCACTAGCAATGGTCGCTTGCCTGCAGGAGTTTGGGCACATTCACTGGACTTGACAGCTTCACCGATACTGCATACTGCACCGATTCACGACATCAACATCGTCAGGTCAGGCCGAGTGAGTGGTGTTGGTTGAGCTGCCACGCCAGACTCTATTGGATTGACTTCCTTCACCCATTGGTGGATGGCCGCCTCACTACCAGTCATCTGAAGTCTTGGTGTCTACGCCTCCCCTACACTGCAACCCATCCCCTGTACCACCAAAACCTTGCAAGGCACTGCGGCGACTGCTGTCATCATCAAGATTAGAGATCTCCAACTCTAATCAATTATCAGGGCTGGCTTAGCCTACCGCGAGCATTTCCAGTCTGTAATTGGGCAGGATGGGCTGGACCGAGTCGGTCCTCCTGCGCCTGCATCCTTACGTCGTAACTGTCTCTCCCTTCCCCGTTGGGCCTTGTATAGCAGGCCTTGCCGTAGTGGAACCTTAGAATTGCCATCTCGCGACAGAATACTTATATCGCGTGGATTGCCACTTATTCGTTGCTCATTTATCGACCCGTCAACACCACACTCACTGCCTCTCAAGGTAGCAAACAAAAGGGGCTAAGCGGCAAAGCAAACCAACTCTGCCTATCAAGGTTAAGGCAACAAAGAAGATTTTTTTCAATATTTTTTCTGCCTCGACTTCCCCTTCCTCCTTCCAGACTCTTGTTTTTTTTCACAACATAACACTTCTTTGCTCCAATATCTAATTGCACTATACCAAACACTCGCTCAATCAACACAACCAACAACATACCACTATGTGGTCTTTAATGTTTGCTTTGCTGGCATTTGCCTCCCAGGTACTCGCTATCTGGCCTGCGCCAGCCTCCCTGTCGACCGGAGATACAGCTCTGTGGATTACTCCAGATGTCAAAGTTACCTATAATGGTGGAAGCGTATGGTGGTCTCCTTTCTATGAAAATCTCTCGAGTGGTTTAACTGAACAATTTGCCGATACACAGTCTTCTGCCTACGCTGCCGGAACTGAACATGGATTCTCGAGCCGTGACATCGTTCAAAAGGGCATCAACCGAGCCATGGCGACCTTGTTCAAGCAAAGCTTTGTCCCTTGGAAGCTCGTTCCTCGTAATAAGCTCGCCGACTTTGAGCCCAGCGTCGAGTCGAAAAACTACGTTACTAGCCTTACTATTATGCAAACTGGCAGCGATAACAGCTCCAACTTCAAGCCTTTAGCTGGTGAGGTTGATGAGTCTTACAATCTTACCCTCAGTGAGAATGGTACTGCAACAATCACCGCCAGCTCAGCCCAGGGAGTTTTATACGGTCTTCAAACATTCATTCAACTATTCTATTCACACTCCTCCCGTGAAAATGGTGGTATCTACACCAACATGGCACCCGTCGAGATCAGTGATGCTCCCAAATTCAAGCACCGTGGGTTGAATATGGACGTGGCTCGCAATTGGTTTCCTAAAGAAGATATTATGAGAACCATTGACGCCATTTCCTGGAATAAGTTCAACAGACTCCATATTCACATGACCGATTCTCAATCGTGGCCTTTGGATATCCCAGCCTTCCCGGAACTTTCCACAAAAGGTGCCTACGCAGAGGGATTATCATACACCCCTGATGATTTCCGAGACATTCAAACCTACGCCATTGAACGTGGTGTTGAAGTCATCGTTGAGTTTGATATGCCAGGTCACACCACTTCCATCGCCCTCGCTTTCCCGAACCTTATTGCAGCTGCCGGGGCAACACCATGGGATAAGTACTGCAACGAGCCACCTTGCGGTTCGTTGAAGCTCAATGAGCCAGCTGTGGGACAATTTCTCGAAAAATTATTCGACGATGTTTTGCCAAGAGTTTTACCATACTCTGCTTATTTCCACACTGGTGGAGACGAGGTCAACGCTAACACATATACATTGGATGACACTGTCAAGACGAACGATACATCGGTCATTGGTCCTCTCATCCAAAAGCTTGTGGATCGTAATCATGCTCAGATTAGAGCTGCTGGCCTCACACCTATTGTGTGGGAGGAGATGCTCTTGCAATGGAACCTCACACTTGGCGAGGACGTCGTTGTACAGACATGGCAGAGTGATGAGAATGTTGCTTTGGTCACAGCTCAGGGCCACAAGGTCTTGGCGGGTAATTACAACCTTTGGGTAAGTGTTTCATATTCCTTTGATTGAGCCACACTAACAATCCCAGTACCTTGACTGCGGAAAAGGTCAATGGCTCAATTTCAACGAAGGAGCCTCATTCGCTCAGTACTATCCATTCCCAGATTACTGCTCACCAACCAAGAACTGGCGCCTGGTTTACTCTTACGACCCCCTCGCCGGTGTGCCAGCCAATCAAACCCACTTGGTCTTAGGTGGTGAAGTGCACATCTGGGCTGAACAAACCGACCCGGTCAACCTCGACGACATGGTATGGCCACGAGCAAGCGCTGCTGGCGAGGTCTTGTGGTCCGGACGAAAAGATGCGGCTGGGCTCAATCGAACACAAATCGACGCCGCTCCCAGACTGGCCGAGATGAGAGAGCGAATGGTTGCTCGAGGTATTGGTGCCGGACCTGTACAGATGCTCCACTGCACTCAACATAATGCTACTGAGTGTGCGCTATAAAAAGTTGTTTCCTGAAAATTCGTTTCTTTGGGTGGCGCCCTGTTGGAGGTCTCTCATCATTTAGCATAGGCGTGGCGTTCATGATAATTCATTCTTTGGATGTGGAGTTGGGGTCTGTTTTTCCTCTGTATTCGAATGAGACCGATTAGAGATCTTTAATTGGTGGTATCTAGAATTGGGAACCTCCTTTTGGACTTTGGGTCCTGCCATGGGCGTTCATAATGCGTGACGAGATCTGGATTGTGTGGTTGGTTACAGTTACGAAGATCAGATATAAAATTCCAAAAGAAAAGATACAACAGCATCAAATCATCATGGCTTTGCAAATTGAGGGATGAAGGTTCGCGTGAATTACATCATAATTTTACTCCCTTGTCTAGTCATAGAAACAGGTCCCACCATATTTTGATGGCCGACGTGTCGTTCAATCATGGTGCCAATAATGGGCTCGAACCACTGCAAAGCCTCGTGAAGTACTCGTACCCAATTGGTCGAATCCCAACAAAGAGAAACCGAGATGCTTTTGCTCAACACTGGAAGCTGCCGCTTCGCAAGACTTCGGATGAGGCCCCGGGTTAGTGGTACTGATACAGATGAAAGGCTTTGGATCTGGTCATTCATGAACGCCTCGGGACCCAATCATAATGAGGACCATTGTCCTGGGATGAGCTTTTGTAGGGCGTGCAAGTGCACCTTTGAAATCTGATCTGGTTGTGACAGGGGAGGGGATGTGATGTGTTAGTTCGTGTAATAGAATGGATAGGTGTAGACGACCTCTCACGGGTACTAATTTATTTCCCGATTGGTACAATGTCGTACAGTACTTGAGTGGTTCTCGTACGAGTACGAATATGGCCTTTTCTTTCTTCCTCTTTTTTTCCCCTCGTCTTCGTCTCTCCCCCTTCTCCATTTCCTACTACTGTACTCGAGTGTTGATGTTGATGTTGATGTTCTGTGTACTGGACTGGTACGAAACTAGTATTCCCCCGCCAAACGGGACGGGGCAAAAGTGTCCCGTCAGGTGGAGGCTGAGGAAAAACACAGTTTCGGGAGGCGCACCCCTTCCCCCTCACCTGCATTTTGCGATGGAGGGGTACCCCACATTTCGCATGTGGACCTCGGCTGTGCTTCCCTGGGGCCAATCGTATGCACCTATTCCACCTTTATACTTTTGCTTATTCCTTTTCTTCGAGGCTTGGGTAAGAGGGTGGTGTAAGAGGTTACTGGTAGAAGGGTTTCGGTACCTAGGTAAGGTTGGGTGCTTGAATGGGGGGAAATGGACAGAGTTGAAGAACTGTGGGGAGAGGGGTCGACGAATCAGCACGGGTTTGCGAGCTCGCATTGAAGACGAGGTGCAGCGCTGCAGAACTGGTAGAGTGACATTAAGCATTGGTAGGGGAGGATGACATGGCTTGACTTTCCTCCGACCGCATTCCGCGGGTTCCTTGAGGGGTGAGGTGGGTTACGTACTGTAGGGGGTAGTGTGTACTCGTACTGGATTTGAGGAAACTACCTAATGGTTTTCTGTGCTCCTCTTTCTCCTTCACTATTACATACATGTTTTAGGTCATTAAAGAAGCACTCGAGGACGTCCACTTGAGGAGATCCCACTCGGTTTGTAACACCAAGACACATAAAAAGTGGATACCACATAACCGACGTCATGATCGAAAGCATCCTCGAAAACTGGGCTCCGAAGCATTTAGTCGCTGTCGCCATTGGACTCTTTGCATTATGGCGTATCACCCGCAGGATCTCACAGGAACTGAAAATCCGACGGCTAGGAGGCCATGCGAGACGAGTCAAAACCTGGCTTCCACTTGGTAAGCTGCCCTGCCCCAGATGACCCTCACAAATGCCGGTCGAGGAAGCTAGCTAATCACCATTTTATACAGATGTGGATCTCATCTGCAAAGCCATTCTAGGAACGGTCAAACATAGAAATCTCGAGACGTGGAATGGTTGGTTCGTCACGCCATCAGAAACCTCCTACACTGTCGAAGCCAAACCCGCTGGTCGACGAATAATTTTCACCGCCGACCCGGAGAATATCAAGGCCATCCTCGCAACCCAATTCGCCTCGTACGGGAAAGGGAAACCCTTTCACGAGGAATGGAAAGAGTTCCTAGGCGATTCCATCTTTACCACGGATGAAGAACAATGGCATGATTCCCGCCAGCTTATTCGCCCGCAGTTCATCAAAGACCGGGTCAGTGATCTGGATGTTTTTGAGGAACATGTCCAGATTTTGATACGGAAGATGAGAGAGGAGGGACGCACGTCGGATGGGAAGGAGGGGAAGGGCTTTGATGTTAGTGATATGCTTTTTAGGTATACTTTGGATGCGGCTACGCACTTTTTGTTTGGGAATAGTGTGGATAGTCTTGAGAAGCCGGAGCAGGAGTTTGCGCATGCTTTTGGGGAGGTGCAGAGGGTGCAGAATTATATTTCGAGAGCTGGGTTTGTCTTCCTTTGCCTTTTGGAATCTTGGTCTGGTGATTTTAGGTTGGGATGGTTGCTAATGAGTGGTGATAGACCGTTCAATGCGCTCGTCCCCAGAGGACAATTCCGTAAGGCTATCAAGACATTGAATGAATTTGTTAATCCTTTCGTCGACCAGGCACTTCGACTCTCACCCGAGGAATTGGCTACAAAATCCAAATCTGATCAAGGATACACTTTCCTCCACGCCCTCGCAGGTTTCACTCGAGACCGTAAGGTCCTACGCGATCAGCTCGTTGCAGTGCTTCTAGCCGGTCGAGATACAACTGCCTCGACTCTATCATGGACTTTTTACGAACTCGCACGAAACCCCTCGGTCGTCAAGAAGCTACGTCAAGAAATCATCGACAGAGTGGGTCTGAACCGAGCACCCACCTACGACGATCTAAAGAACATGAAATACCTTCAAGTGAGTAAACCCCCACTCACCCACAACCCTTCTGACCCACCAGAACGTAATGCACGAAACCCTCCGCCTCTACCCCTCCGTCCCCTTCAACGTCCGCCTCGCCCTGCGCGACACCACCCTCCCCCGCGGCGGCGGTCCCGACGGCCTCTCCCCCATCGGCATCCTCAAAGACACACCCATCGGCTACTCAACCATCATCATGCACCGGCGTGCGGACCTCACTCCCGACGTCCTCTCCTTCCGTCCCGAAAGATGGGAAACCTGGCAGCCCAGGCCGTGGCAGTATATCCCGTTCAATGGGGGCCCGCGGATCTGTATCGGTCAGCAGTTTGCGTTGACGGAGATGGGGTATACGCTTGTGAGGATCTTACAGCGGTTTGAGCGCGTGGAGAGTTATATGGGGGAGGTGGATGGGGGACGGCCGTGTTTGAAGGCGGAGATTGTGTTGCAGCCTGGTCAGGGGGTTTTTGTGGGGTTTTTTGAGGGGGAGAAGGAGTGAGGTGGTTTTTTTTGGGGGGGGGGGGGGGGGGGGGGGGGGTT
>UNPT01000549.1:0-28249 GCA_900536445.1 Hymenoscyphus occultus
TATTATTATTATTATTATTATTATTATTATTATTATTATTATTATTATTATTATTATTATTATTATTATTATTATTATTATTATTATTATTATTATTATTATTATTATTATTATTATTATTATTATTTTTATTTGTTGAGGAATTCTGGAATGCGATGTATCTGGAGTACAGGTGTAGCTAGTCCCGATTAGGAATGGTGGCGCATAAGCCAGGTGTAGGTGTATAAGGCCGAGCTGGAGCCTGGACCTTCTTCTCTCTCTAGTCTAATACACACTGTTTAACTTGCCCCTTTCCTACTGCTCTACAGTCTCCTATGAGAGGATCATTACCGCTCAGGGGATATCTGTTTAATAGGTTATGAGCCCGGGTTCGCCCTAGTAAACTGACTAGTTGTATGGACTCCTGAACCACGAGGGTTCTTCAAGTTCGCGCAAGGAACTACATATCTAGAAGTCGCGCAAGGACTTCGAAACACTGCCGCGCAAGGGTAGACATATTTACGAATCGCGTAAGGATTTAGAAACTGTTGCGCAAGGACAGAAGCACCATCGACAAAGCTGAAGACGAGCTTATAGCTTGCTATTGATCCCAAATCTACGAGGCTGAAGAGAGCTACTAAACCACATTTACTAAGACGTAGACAAGCTACGTATATAAAGAATTTTACTAAATTACAAATTAAGTTAGGATTAAATACTTTACCTTTTGAACCTAATAACAACAATCCACAACATCGAATACCCTTACGTCTAGTCGCCACCGTAAAATAGACGACTATAAAGATAAAGCAAGGATTCTAGTCCTTATACGTAATAACTTTAAGAATTGGTTCCGGCGGATATAAGTAAAGTTTAGAACTAAGGAAGTCGAGTATACGATTAAGATAACGCTAAAATAGTATACTTAGATTATAAACCTAAAGATAACCACGACTCCCGTATTATTAAATATATCTACGATAAGTAGTATTAACAAGGTTAATAAAGTTACTAGAGATCTAAAGGATTAGGGAAATAGATTATAGAACATTAAAAAGGAGACCGCCTACAAGAGAGACGAAGCAAAGGTAATTAACTTTATACTTAATACTTTATCTAAAGATAACTAAAACATCTATAATAAATATAGCTTAGCTTAAGGATTAAAGAAGGCTTTATAACGTAAATATAAGAAAACCGATAAGTCGATAGCGAATATATATATATTAAAAATCGTATTATATAAGTACAATAAGCAGACTAGTATTAATAAGTACTAGGCGAAGCTGAAGGAGTTCCGTCGAAAAATGTAAGTTACTGATTCCTCTATAATCTATAATAATCGCTATCTTTATACTACTCTTACATAAAGTATACTAGACAAATTCGATGTAATAATTAACTCCCTAAAATACCAGAAAGACATATCTTATAAAGACAAGATTCAGGATCTTTATAAGGTCGAAATTAAGTATAAAACAAGAGCAAAGGATGAAACCGAGGAAGCACATGTTGCTAAGGCTAAGTACGTTCCTCTACACCGTAGACGGCGAAGTATCGATAGTCTATTATCATCCTTATCTCGCAAAGGCTTAATAATTAAATACCTCCTATATAGAGGAAATTACTAGATCCGCGAATATCTAAGACTACCTCGCGCTAGAAAGCTCCTTAGAGAATATAACAAACGTAAGTATCAAGGTACGACATATTATAGTAGTAGTCGACTATCCAGAATCGAAAAGAAGCTACATCGAGGTTTCAAACGCCCTGCTAAGGGATATGTTGCTGTATCCGATAACTCTATAAGATCTAATAATAATAAGGACTCGGACGTTAAGAGTGCTGTTAGCTATACGATATTTGTAGAGATCAGTAAGAGTAACCCCTCTACTTAGCTAGTCGATACAAGCGCCTCTTCGCATATGTCTAACCAACCTTCGATATTTAGGTCACTGAATCATACGGTACAACCAATTAGGATCAAGGTTAGTAGGGGAGAAATAATATGTAATTACAAGGGCGATATAGAACTTAAATACGAAGATGGTTTAATAATACTCTTATTAAACGTTCTTTACGTACTAAACCTTAGAGTTAATTTACTTTTAGTACAAAGGATATATTAAACGATCCTAGAGATTAAGTTTGTAGGAAATTAAGACAAAATGTACGTTATAGACAGAGATAGAAAGTTAATTAGTTCAAGAATACGCTATAGAGTTTATGTCGTTACAAGAGTTACAAAAGGCTACGAAGAAATTGTACTCTATACTAAGACCGAATATAAAGAATCTAATTATAAAGCGATTACCTAAACTAATAAGGAGAGATATCTCAAGTACTATAGGAGATTTGTATACCTTAGCTCTAAAAAGATTAGTAAGCTACACCTTGTTATAAGCCTTCGAAAGAGAATCAAGATCCCTTAAAGTATCGATATATATAGTACATACGTAATAACAAAGATTCGGAATAGGATACCTAAGGAACTTACTAAATAGGCAAAGGAGATACTTAGCAGAATCTAATTCGATATAGTAGGACTATAGCTAGTTATAATAAGAGGAAACAGATAGCTATTAATTACTATCGACACATTTTTACGACAAACATAGGCTATTCTACTTAAGACAAAAGAAGGAGCTAGAGAAGTACTAATTAAGTAGAAGACCTACGTCGAGTACTAATTAAACAAGAAGATTAAGAGTACAAGATCTAATAACGCTCCTAAATTGCTTAAGGTTACAAGTAAATAGTAGATTATTAATGGCGTTAATACTCAATCTACTATAATCGTATTATTATATTAGAATAGTCTAGTAGAAAGATCGATTTAGATAGTCGAGGTAGATATACAAGCTCTGCTTAACAATACGAAGATACTAATAGAGTTTTGGGATAAAGCTGCCGAGATAGATACGTATATTAGAAATAGAACAGACACTAGCCCTGTTATTAATAGGCGACAAACAAGCCTAGTTAAAGTATTTACTAGTACAGTCCTAAGCATTACTTGTATACGGAGATAGGGGAGCAAATACTACTACTATTACGTTAATCGAAAGACGATCCTAGCGAGAGAGAGACGCGATAAGCTAGTTAATCTAGGCCACGTAGGCGTTTTTGTTAGATATATAGAACAGACTACAAAGTATTTAAGAATCTATTCTCTAGAGAGAAAGATAACAATTACCTTAAGTATAGTAAAGGTCAATAAGGACGCGGATAGAGGAGAAGTTAAGTTAAAACTACGAAACTATATAAGTAGTCCTTAAAGAACTGTGAATTCCCCTAAGAATAGAAATCCTCGTAGAAGACTAGTAGCCAAACTAACAACTCTAATCTAACTACCTGTAACGAATACTCAAACTAGCTAACTAAACTTGGCTGGGTGTTCGCTGGTTAGTATGCTATGATAAGAAGAAGACTATCGGGTTGTTCACTTAGAAGTAAACTCGTTACTTGTATCAAAGATGTCAAACAATATAATAAGATTAATAACTAAGTTGAGCACGAAGCTCCTATCTAATGGCAGACGTGCTAGTCTTATATAGAACCTTCATACTCTTTTGGATCCCAAGATCCAAAGCTCCATGTGAAGCTCCAAAAGCTCTATGCGAGGCTCCAAAAGCTTTATGCAAAGCTCCTGCAAGCTCCAATGATCACGTGACAATAACCAATAGAAATCCTTAGATCGCTTAGCTATTCTAAGCGATCCCTATTTGCTATAAGAAACCTGGATATGCCTATCGAGGGTTACGCCTCTTATTATAACAAGTATCACGTAAACACGTGATTCGTGACACTATCCCCTTTTTAGCCTAGCTTAGTCCCTAAGCTTTTAAGTACGACCAGACAAATATCGTTTAGAGGGTCAGCGACCTTCTATTCTCTTTATTATGTCCTCCAAGACCTAGAAGTATAAGCAACGAATACTACTCTTCGAAACCATATAATCCTACGGCTCCAAAATCATACCTTGCTCTAACTGTCGTCGTTATAACCGAAAGTACTTTATTTTAAATGATAAGTCGCAAAAGTGCGAGGAGTACGTTCGTCGGAGTGTTTAATACAACGCCCTTTAGTCGGCCAACGATAATCTTCAGAATATCCGTCTCGAAGAAGAGCGACTAAAATTTGAAAGAGATATAGCTTTTAAAGCAGCTATAGCTAGTTTAGCTCGTGTCCGCGAGCTGGAATAGCGTTAATAGGAACTTCGCGAGCGGGGAATCGATATAGTCCGTCGTAGCCTAAAAACCCTCGACGAACTTAATACTACTAAGGAACGGGAGAGGGAAGAGAAAGAAGAAGAGGAGAAAACGAAGAGGGAGGAGGAGGCCGCCCGACAAGTAGCTCTTCCTAACCCTGACGTTCCTAATTCTTTTCCTAACCTAGGTCTCGACCTAGCCTTCCTTGCGACCTTCTCAGATGATCCCGAAATATAGGCAACCCTAGGTTTCGGCGGTAGAACTCCTAAAGTTCCTCCGAGTACTAGGTAATGTTTTTTCTAGGTTCCTAGGTGTTTTCCGAATATAGGTAATCTAACTATTTGATTAAGTACTTAATCTGTCCTCTAATAACCCTATAGTCAAGAATCTTCTCGACCTTATATTCGGCGTTTAGGTTAACTAGTTGAATTTCTGTGTGTAGGGCTAGTAGTGCTCCCGGTGGTGCTAGTTCGAGCAGGGATATATAGAATACTAGGTAGATATTCATTATCTCTAGTAGTACTAATTTATAATTTAATAGTCCTCTAACCTTCTTGATTTTAAATAGTCCGAGTTTCTTATAGTTTAGTTTGTTACTCGGTCTCCTTGTATTAATGTTTTTCTATACAAGGTAGACTTTATCCCCCTCTTTTAACGTTAGCTCCTGACTACGTCGTTTATTGTAGTAGTACGCGTTTCTTTCTACCACGAACTATAATTCACTTGCGAGTTCTATATATAAACCTTTGATTTTCGAGACCTAGATATAGGCAAGTTAGTTATCTGTTATCGTAGCCAATGGTTCCTAATACGCTTCTAATTCATACCTAAAGTTAGCGTAGAATAGCGCAACAAGTATTATTTCCGTTGTTAAGCTATTATATACGAATTCTGCTAGTAGTAGTAGTTTAACCTAATCGTCCTATTAGTAATTTATATAATAACAAAGGTATGTCTTAACTACTTGATTTATACGTTCGTTCCCTCTATTTGTCTAGGGGTAAAATACTATTAATAGCTTTCTTTTCACTCCTAAGCGCTCCGTAAGTACTATCTAGAACAATAAGGTAAAGAGCTTATCTCTATCTAAGATAATCTCTTCTAGTAGTCTATGTTTCGAGACTACTTCTTTAAGGAATACGAATACTAATTCCTCGGCTATACTTAACTCTTTATATAGTACTAGGATTATGTATTTCGTTAGCCTTTCTATAATAACTAGGATCGAGTCGTACTCGACGCTTGTTATCGGATCCTTAGATTTCGGTAATTTCACTATAAAATCCTAAGAGATCGACTTCTAAGGGGTTAGTAGTATCGGAGTAGTGCCTATCTGTCCGTAGGGGGTATGGCGGGGAGCCTTGCTCCTAATATAGGTATTACACTCCGCTATCACTTCCTTAACTACGGCTACTACCTTCTTAATATAGTAGTTCCGTCTAATCCGTTAGAGAGTTCGGCGAACTCCTTAATGTCTATAGGCCGGTGCCGCATGGTATTCCGTAATAAATTCTTTTGTATATAAGTCCGGGACCTAGATCTTACTATTCTTTGTCTTTTTAATCTTATCTCGTAACTATACTACTCTGATTTTATTATCCTAAGGGCTCTCCTTGGTTATAGTAGCGATTTTATGAATCGTTAGGGCAAGGTCTCCGTTCTTAAGGGTTTTTAAGATCGTAATCTTTTTATACTCCTTGTCTCCTTCGTAGCCTAGTTTCCGGCTAAGCGTATCTACTCGTACGTTCGACGTTCTACTAACGTAACGAATCACGATATTAAATCTAGCTAGGATTTGCGACCACCTAGCGAGTCTCCTATTACTAAGCTCCTTAGTTATTATAAATGTCTTCAGATTCTCATAGTTAGTAAGGACAGTTACCTAGTGCTTTATACCCTAAAGGTAAATCTTCTAATACTCTAAAGCTAGGACTATAGCGAGGAGTTCTTTCTCAAAGATACTATAGTTCTACTAAGCTAAATCTAATGTTTTCGAGAAGTATACGACAGGTATTAGCTTCCCGTTCTTATTAGGCTATAAGTATATAGCTCTAATAGCAGTGTCCGAAGCATCTGTCTTAACAGTGCTTAGTTTATTGACGTCGTGATTCCTAAGGATTAGCTCCTTAGCGAATCGCTTCTTAATTTCCTAAAATGCCTGTTCCGTCGTCTTATCCTAGGAGAATGTCTTATCTTTCCTAGTTAAGTCCGTTAAGGGTTTAGACAATCTGGTATAGTCCGCTATAAACTGTCGACAAAAGTTAGCGAATCCCTAGAATAATTAGATGTCCTTAACGTTCTCGGGTGATTTCTATTCTACGATTACCTTAATTTTGTCTAGGTTAACTTCTATTTGACTAGGGCTAATTACATATCTAAGGAAGATAGTATAAGTTATTCCGAACTCGTACTTCGATAACTTAAGGCGGGAGTCTACGGTAGCAAGTCTCTGTAAGACCTCTCTAACGTGTCCCTAATAGTCTTCCTTTTATTCTAAGTATACTAGAATGTTATCTAGGTAATAGATAATAGTTACTCCTAGAAGGTCTTCTAGAATACTATTGTTTTGTCTCTAATAAGTAGCTAGTACGTTCGTAAGTCCGAATAGTATCACATTATACTCGTAGAGTCCTAATAGTAAAACAAATACCGTCTTCTATTTATTTCCCGGCTTGATCCTAATTAAGCTAAAAGTATTTCGTTAGTCGAGCTTAGTAAATATCTTAGCTCGGCCTAACTTGTCTCGTAAGTATTAGCCGGTTAGTAATAGATAAGCGTCCTTAACTGTAGTATTATTAACTTCTTAGTAGTTAATATAAGCTCTACCTTTTAGATCGTCCTTTTTCTTAGCGATCAATATATTCGAAGCGGTCGGTAACTCTAACTTCCGAATATATCCTTTCTTAATTCCTTCCTTAACGTACTCCTCGAGTAGCTAAAGGTTCCTCTAATTATAAGGTCGAAGCTTTTACTTCCTAAGGTTATAACCCTCTTTTAATTTAATCTCGTAATCCTATAGGCGATGTTCGAAGAGGGCACGTATGTCTTCCGGGTTCTCGAACAGATCCTTAAATTCTCTATACTATATAGGTAACTCTAAATCGGCTCCTTCGCTAACCTGTGGAGGACCCTTTCCTAGGTGTCCAGGCTCTCTAGAAGAAGTAGCGTAAACTTTGTTCCGGCCTTGTAGTTATTCGTACAAACCCTTGTAACTATAATAACTAAAGGTAATCTTTCTTACCTTCTAATTAATATCTAGATTATGTTCTCTAATCTAAGGCATACTAAGAATCGCTTCCTTACTTCCTATTTCAACGATATTAAACTATATGTCTAAATAGTATCTATTAATAGTAGTTTTCGTTAGAATAGTACTCTAGTTAATTATTTTGTTCTAGTATCCTATTTCCGTCCTATCTACTACCGTTAACTAGTAGGGTACCGTCTTCCTAACAAGGACGTTTAGCTTCCTAGCTAAGTTCGGGGAAAGGAAGTTTCCTATAGCTCCTAAGTCTATTATTACTTGGAGTTCCTTCCCTCGTATAACCGTAGTTACTACTAACTATTGGTCTCCGGAAGTAGCGTAGATTTCCTTATCCTAGCTAGCGTAGCGAACTAGGAATAGACGTCTATCTCTACCTCTCGTAGGTAAGAACAAGACTCCTATCTCGTCTACCTGTTCTACTATACACGTTCTATCTACGTATAGGTCTAACTATGCTTTCGGGAGGTCTCCTACGAAGTTTAGCTTAGGTTAACTAACAAACTCTAGTTTGCTTACCTATCTCTATTCGCTAGTCTATAAAGTTATGTCGTATACCCTCTAGGTGTCTCCGACCTGTGGCAGTAGTTCTAGATATACCTCTTCTTAAGGTTCGTTATCTAAGTTATTCTTATTATAATACTTAGTAGCTTTAATAACTATTTGTCCTAATAGGATACTTTTGAAAGTTATCTAATAGTTATTATAATCTATTACCTTATAGGCGGTCAAGGTAACTAGCTCGCCGCCATAAGTAGTATATAGGCTCCAGAAGTCTAACTTTAGCCTATCTATGTAGACCTATCTATTACCTAATATAAAGGTTCTAATAAATATCTAATTTTCTCTGACCTCGGGGTTCTGTTTTAACGGATTATATTCGTCCCCTAAGGTACTGTCTAATAACTCTAATAATTCCGACTCGTCGGACTTATACCGCTCGTTCTCTTTTAACTAGAGAGGCAAAGAGTACTCGTCGTTGGATCTCGTAGCGTAATACTCGTCGAGTCCTAAGTCGTCCTCGAGCTAGGTATAAATTCCCATTTCTTCGAGCTCGTTACTAGTTAATATTCTCTTCTTAAGTATAGCTATCTCCTTTCTAGCTATAGCGTTAATTTACTTTGTTCCTTTCTAGGGTTTCTTCGTATCCTTCGCGCGGTACTTGTTTACTCGATAGCCGGATTTACTATAAGAGTAATATAAGTTCTACTTACGTCTTCGGTTACGTTCTTCCTAGGAAAGGCCTCCTTCCCGCGGGAAGGGTTTCTTTTCGGTAGCGTTTACTTTACGGCCTTTTCTGTAATAGGAACGATTCCACCGCTTATATCCCTTAGACTGATTCTCCTACTTCGGGGATAACTTCCTGAATTCCTAGAGACAGTTATCTAACTAGATAACAGTCTTAATTATAGTTATAATATTTAAGAAGGTTATGTTTTATCTTGCCATCTCCTTACGGAGATACGTCTTAAGTCCCCTTTGGAACAATTCCATAAGTACAAGGGCGTCCTACCCTAATTTGTTCCTATATCGCTAGAACTCGTTAGCGTAGTTGATAGCTAATCCGGTTTATCGTAAACCTAGAAGGTTACGTACCGCGGTACGGATAGTGTCGAAGTCCCCGAAGACTCGTCGAATCGCCTGTTTAAATCCTCCCCAAGACCTGAACATGGCCTTGGTTATAGTTATGTTTCCTCTATTGTTGTCGAAGTAATCCTCGAGGTAAGGCTAGGCCTATTCTAGCGCTAGTCCCCTAAGGTAAGAGACAGCGAAGATCGAGCGAAAGCTATAGTCGTCCTCGAACTTTTCTTTATTAAAGTTAAAGTAAATATCTATCTAAAGAAGGAACAAGTCAAGTTCCGTTCGCTTTCCGTTGTACGTGTTAGGTATCTTAACTTTGATGTTTTCAAGTGCCTCGACCTTGTACGGGTTAGGTATATCTAGTATACTGTCGTCGTCGTTGTCGTCGTCGACGTCTCTTAATCAAGGAGTATTAATATTTGTCGTAGTAGTCCCTCCGCTAGTTTTAGGGAGGTTAACTCGGCTAGCCTAGGGGCTAGTGGCCGGTCCTGCTGCTGGCGGGGTAGTAGGAGCCATCGTGATAGTTTCGACTTAAAGTAGGTGCTTAAAGTATAACAAATACTCAAACTAGCTAACTAAACTTAGCTAGGTATTCGCTGGTTAGTATACTATGATAAGAAGAAGACTATCGGGTTATTCACTTGGAAGTAAACTCGTTACTTATATTAAAGATGTCAAACAATATAATAAGATTAATAACTAAGTTAAGTACAAAGCTCCTATCTAATAGTAGACGTGCTAGTCTTATATAGAACCTTCATACTCTTTTGGATCCCAAGATCCAAAGCTCCATGTGAAGCTCCAAAAGCTCCATGCGAGGCTCCAAAAGCTTTATGCAAAGCTCCTGCAAGCTCCAATGATCACGTGACAATAACCAATAGAAATCCTTAGATCGCTTAGCTATTCTAAGCGATCCCTATTTGCTATAAGAAACCTGGATATGCCTGTCGAGGGTTGCGCCTCTTATTATGACAAGTATCACGTGAACACGTGATTCGTGACACTACCTACCTAACTACCTACGTAACTACGACAACTGACGGTACCCTAAGTAGTAATCCTAGTATTCGTGCTACCGCTAAATGTTCTAAAGTTCCCTAAAGTAGATATGCTAGATGTATAAGACAAAGATATCGAAGACAAAGAACAATCTCGTATTACAGATATCGAGTTAGATTCTAGCTACTAAGAACGTAAGAAGCGTAAGAAGAGAACACGTCTAAAGAAGAAATATCAGAGCTATATTCCCTCTCCTGTTATCCCGAATCTAGTCCTATTAGCTACGAATTCATAAACTATAATCCCTTAGGTTACCCCTATATACTTTACTAGGGGAGTAAAGAGACAAGCAGAGAAGGAATTAGAAGAGGGTCCAGATGTTAAGAAGGTTCGAGCTATAATTGTATAGATAATCTATAGAAAAGACAATATTAATATTAATAAATTAGAAGTTCTACTTATATATAAGGCCTGCTTTCCTTCGGAAGTGATCGCCGGAATCAAGATACCAAGTTCTACTTATATATAAGGCCTGCTTTCCTACGGAAGTGATCGCCGGAATCAAGATACCAAGGACCTATAAGGAGGCGGTTAGTAATCTAGTCTATGAACATAGGTAGAAGGCTACCATAGCTAAAGAACTACTAGTATTATATCAGAATTACACATTTATAGACGTTATACCTCCCAAGGGTACTAACCGAGTATTATACAAATAGGTATATATAATAAAGACTCTTAAGGATAGATCTATTAAACGATTCAAGGCTCGATTAGTTATAAGAGGATTTCGCTAAATCTAGGGGGTAGACTTTAGTAAGACATTTGCACTAATAGTACAAATGGACACGCTACGCTTATTTCTCGCTACTGTTATACGACAAGACTTAGAGTACTATTAGTTCGATATTAAGAATGCTTTTATAGAGTTATATCTAAAGGAAAGCATCTACCTTGAACCACTAGAGGGTATTTAATTACTAAAAGGGAAAGTCTAGTAAGCTCTTAGAAGCTTATATAGACTTAAATAGGCTACGCGAGATTAGAACTATCTTATACAAGGAGAACTTTTAAAGTAGGGGTTTAAATAGAGTCTCGCTAATCTATGCCTATTTATACATCGAACTAATATAACAAGGTTATTAGTCTATGTTAACGATATTGTTACTACTGTAAAGTCTAAGATAGACATTAACTAGTTTTATTAAAAGCTCGTTGCTCGATTTAATACTAAGCCTCTAAGGGAGATCGGAAAGATTCTTAGTACTAGGGTTACTCGTGACCGAAAAGCTCGCTCAATTACCATCGATCAGGAGTAATACTTGATAGGTGTGCTTAAAAGATACGGTATCATAAGTAAGAAAGCAAAAGGGAAGAAAATACCGGCTGCAAATTACGAAAACCTGCTTCCTGTAAAAGACAGTAACAAACGAATTAACGTATTAGAATACTAATAAGCTATAGGAAGTGTAATATATATAATAATATTCACACGACCTAATATCGTATACGTACTTAGAAAGTTAAGCTAGTATATAAGCGACCCCGTAGAACACTATGGTCACTTAATAAAATCACTTCTACGATACCTACGATTAACAATCAAGACAAAACTAGTGTACTTATTAGCAGAGGGAGACACTAATATAAAGGCATTCTTAGACGCTAACTTGGCTACGGTAAAAGATAATCGCAAAAGTGTGTCTAGGAGTGTTATTATATTCTATGGTAGACTAATCTCGTGGTTAAGTAAGAAGCAACGGTCCGTGCCGACATTAAGCTACAAGGCTAAATATATTGTATTATCATCGTGCGCAAAACAAGGACAGTAGTTAGCACAAGTATTCCGTGATCTTAGCTTAGATAGCTATATCGGAAAGGAACCACAACTTATTCAGATGTTCGGCGATAACCAAGGTGCTATTACATTAACAAAGAATACATACCTTAATAAACGATCGAAGCACATCGACATTTATTACCACTTTATTCGAGACCTTGCTGAGAGGAGACGCTTACGGGTTAACTTTATCCCAACTGATAATATAGTAGCTGATAGTATAACAAAGATACTTCAACAAGTAAAGTTTGAGAGGTTCAAGGAGCAGATGGGGTTATAGTAGTAGTTAGATAAAGTATAGGGTTAATAGTCGCTAAACTATACTCGAGTTACCTCGAGGGGGAGTGTTAAGGAATTCTAGAATACGATATATCTGGAGTACAGGTGTAGCTGGTCCCGATTAGGAATGGTGGCGCACAAGCCAGGTGCAGGTGTATAAGGCCGAGCTAGAGCCTCGACCTTCTTCTCTCTCTAGTCTAATACACACTGTTCAACCTGGCCCCTTCCTACTGCTCTACAGTCTCCTATAAGAGGATCATTACCGCTCAGGGGATATCTGTTCAATATTATTAAACTTATCTTCTAGTATAACCACGTCTCTAGACTAAATAGGTTTATTAAGAGTTATATTATATAGTTTATTAGTAGGTTGTTTCGTATTCTTTTAAAGATATATTAAATTAATTATTAATATATTCGGTTCTATTATTAGTACTAAATATTCTAATATATTTATTATTACTATTATTTTCTTTATAGTTTTTATATTCTTTAAATACGCTAAATACTTTATCTTTAGTTTTTAATAGTTTAATCTCTAAAAACCTAGAGTATTTATTTAAAAAGGTAATAAAATATATATAATTATTATATATTTTAGACCTTATTAGACTATATATATTACTACTAACCTTTTCTAATAGATCGAATATTATATTGTTTATTAGCTTATTTATATAATTAGTAAACTTACCTTATAGATAAGTTTTATAATTTATAATATTATTATTTATATTTTTAAGTTCTTTAGTACCATTAATAAGTTTATTAAGAGCTAGAAGGTTTATATACCCTAGCCTCTTATATAAATCTAGTTTACTTATTATATATTCTTTATTAGTTTTTGAATTAGTATTTTATATAATACTATTATTTAAATTATTACTATTTAATTCTTTTAAAAAATATAATATCTAGATAATATAGATTATTAATTTTATTTCCTTTAGATATTAGATTATTAGTTTTATTATTTATAATTTATTACTAGCGCAAAAGTCCGCTAAATACTCTTTATTATAAATAATATAAGTACTAGCGCCTATATCTAATATAAATTTAGTATTATTACTATATAGTTTAGAAGTAAAGACTATAAATACCTATTATATTTAACTAGTCGTACTTATTTTTAATAAAGTATTTATATTATCTTTAGTTTTTAATTTATTAAAGTAATTAATTAGAGCTTTTACCTATACTTCTTTAAAATTAAGGTCTATGTCTTTATTATAGCTTTTATATTTAGAAGTAGATTCGATTTTATTATCGATATTTTTATTAATATTATTATTAGATTTATTACTATTATTTTTATAGTTATTTTTACTAAATAAGATATTAATATTATTTTCGCGTTCCTTACGCCTAGATAGCTTATATAGCTAGTAGTACCGAGTTTTACTTATACTTTTGTGACGGATCGTCACGTGGCTGGGAGTCTCGGGGTGGTGCCGGGTGCATTCCTAATGTAGTAGAATAGCGAATTGATCGTCGATCAATTCTTGTGCCTTTTTGGCCCGCTGGCGCAGTTGGTTAAAGCTATTCCATCCATGCTCGTCACAACTTTTATAAATATAGTTATATTAGGTTTTATTTAGAAGTACTATAATTAATTCCTTAAAAATAAAACTTTTAGGTACCTTATATAGGAATAAATAGTAATAGTAACTAATAATATATAGCCTTACTTATTTATAATAGTAGTAACATTATTCTTTAGTTACTTTCTAGAGCTTCTTACCTTTATAGCTCTTAGATAAACTATATAATATAAAGGGTTTATTATCCCTAGACTTTTATTATTTAGCATTATTAAAAAGATTCGAGGTTAAACTCTCTAGCGTATACGCGTTTATATTAGTTTATAGAGCTTAAGTTTCATTAGAGATTATATATATACTTATAGCTATTTATTTAAAACTAGTTTAAAATTAGTTAAAACTAGTTTAAAATTAGTTAAAACTAGTTTAAAAGGTTAACCTAGTTCTAGAGCCGAGTTAATGCTAGAGTTAAAACTAAGAACTACTTATAAACTATTTATAAACTACTTTAAACCTAAAGAATAGCTCTAAATCCGCTTCTTCTTTAGTCTAAAACCTTAGAATCGCTTTATAGGCTATACTAGAGCTTATATTAGTAACTAAGTACTAGGTAGTTTACTAATGCAAGTATATAAAAAGTACTTAGAAGAATTAATTTTTAAAAAAAACGTAATTTTTTTCTTTTATAATTTCCTCTTTATTTTATATAGTAATTAGTCTTAATTTTAATATCTTTATACTTTCTAGACCTTGCGCTATAAGCCTATATATCCCCGAAGTTTAGCCGAGCTAGTAAGTAGCGGGTAGTAGGTCTTTATAGCCGGGCCTAAGGCGACGCTAGGACCTAGCGCGGCGCTATTAGTATATAGGCTACTAGATTAGCCTATCTTTATAACTTTAACTACTCTTAAATTACTTAATAACCCTCTTATCGAAGTACTTAATTACCCTCCCTTTAAAGCGCTTAAATACCCTCCCTTTAAAGTACTTAATTAACTACCCTCTCTTCGAAGTACTCGATAGCCCTCCCTTTAAAGCGCTTAAATACCCTCCCCTCGACTACCCTTCTCTTAAAGCGTATAATAACGACTACTTATACAATAACCCGTATATAATAGTAGTATAGTATATAGTAGTAGTATAGCGGATATTTATATAAGGGCGTGTGTTATAGGAGTAGTATAAGTACGAATATAATATAAAGCCACGTGATTTTTTTATTTTTTTAGGCTATTTTTAAGTAATTTAAAGTATTAATACTAGTTCCGAACTAGTTTTAACCCTAGCTTAACTTATATAAGCTACTCTAGAACCTTAAACCGCTCTAGAAGCCTGAACTTTTTAGAGAGTTATAGAATCGGACTCGGTTTTAATACTAGCTCGAAACCGGCTTAATATTAGCTTAACTAGCGTTATATAAGGGCTCCTACTTAGTTCCTAAGCGCTTTTTAGGTTCCGAGCTAGTTCCGAGCTAGTTTTAAGTCGGTTTCGAGTTAGTTTTAAGCTAGGTTTAAGCTAGGTTTAACTCGGTTTTAACTCGGTTTTAAGTGGATAGTATCTTAGTAGTATAGTATATTCTTATAATCCTTAGTTAAACTATTAAGTACCTAGGCTATGATAACTTATTTTAGTAGTTTAAGGTTTTTAACTTTTAGTTAATTACTAAGGTATTTAACTTTGTTTAAATATTCTTCTATAGAATTATACTTATCTAAAGTTAAGCTAAAGAACTCTTAGTAAATTAAGAACTTACTAAAGAATCCTTATATACTATATAGCGTTTTTAGTATATTCTAGGCTTTCTAAGTAGTCTTTTTATCTTAGATTTATAAGAGTAGTTCGTCTTTAATAAGAAGCTAGATATTACTAAGTACCTTCTAGGCCTTAGTATTATATAACGAAGTTACTAGCGTGTCTAATTATCCTTCTCTTACAAAGAAAGCCTTTGTATATAAAGCCTAGACTTTATAATTACTAGAGCTTTTAAGCTTAGTAATTATTATTTTATTAGAAAATATTATTAAGTTATATATATTATATTATACGCCGCTAGGCGTAAAGCTAACCCTAAGGGTATATAGTCCTTTATTTAATCTATAACTCTAACTATTTCTAGCTAGCTCTATACGTTATATCTAAGTTATTTTATAGTATTTCCTTCTTCTATTTATTATAAAGCTTAGTTGCTTACTTAGTAACTTTAAGAATAAGTACTATAAAGTCTTAGTTAAAGCTTAACTAAGAAAGCTTTATAATATAGTACAAAAGTAAAAGAAAAGATATAAAAGATATAAAATAATAAATAAGATAATAGTAATAATAAATAAATAAAATAAAATAAGTAAATAACTAAGTAACTAAATAATATTAGTAGTAATGAAAAGGAGATATAAAATAGAAAGATCTCTTTATTAGCTTAGAGCCTTCTTACTCTCTCTACTAGCCCTAGCCTTCTCTACTTTAGTTTGGTTAATTCTTCTAGGTTAATACTTAAGCCTCTAGTTTAGTTATCTTTCCTCTCTTTACTTTAGAGTTCTAGGACTAGCTTATATTCTTAAAGTCTTCTTAGTAATAGTATCTAAGAGAATAGAGCTAGTAATTTTTCTTTATTACTAAGTATAGTTTAGATATTACCTAAACTTATTAGTCTTTATTTTTTAAAATTATTTTATAGTTTCCTTCTTTTACTTCTAAGTTTAAGATAATAAAGTAGTAAATAGTTAATATTATCTTTTTTAAAGCTATATTAGTAATAAAGTATATTCTAGTCTAAGACCCTTTTATTAAAAAAGAACTCTCCTAGGCTTATCTTCCTAGTTCTAGCTTAAATAAATAAAAAGCTCTTAGCCTTTAGTAACTCTTAGCCTTTAGTAACTCTTTATAAAGCTTTCTTAGCTACTATTTTATATTAAGAATATTAACCTTATTAGAGGCTTTTATTTTAGCCTTTTTTCTAAGTATACTCTTCTTATTCTTTTATATTTTACTTAAACCTTCTTTACTTAGTCTTTAACTACTACCTCTCTTTTATTTATTCTAATTTCTTCTTTACTAATCTAGGTTTAAAGCTAGCTACTTCTTTTCTCCTTTAATTAAGCTAATAGTTACTTAAAGACTATAGGCCTACTTCTTCTTCTACTATAGATCTAGTATTACATATATCTTAGATAACTAATCTTATTTAAAGTCTTTTATACTTACTTTTAAACTTTACTACTTTTATATTTAGGTATAAGTCTATTAGTATATAGTCTTCTTTTAGCTTAATATCTTAAATAGTAATTACTTTATAAACTCTAGTAAAAACCTTAAAATACTTTAATTAGTAAAGGCTAAATATTCTAGTAATACCTTTTAATATAGTACTCTTATAGCTGTAGCTACTAGTTCCCTCCCTATTATTATATAGAAATTTACTATTAAATCCTCTTAGATTATAAGCTTTTAAAAGTACTTAGCTAGGATTATATATTCTCTTATATTAGTTTGTAGCCTTATATTTCGAATAATATTCGCTTATAAGACTAGCTTTTCTTAGCCTCTCCCTCGCCTAGTTATTCTTACTTCTTCTACTTCTTTTAAGATATTTCTAATATCTTCTCTAATCTAGCTTCTTATTGGTATTTTATTATTATTAACCTTTCCTTCCTTTTCTAGTCTATAGTTAAAGAGCTTAGTAGCTACTTTAACTACCTCCTGAATATCTTTATTCTTAGCTACTAAAAGCTAGATAATCTTAAGTAGACTCTTTTTAATATTATCTAGTATACTTATATCCTTTACTTCTCTTCTACTATACTCTCTAAGGTTTATATATTCTCTAGTTATATTTAGAGGCTCTATTAGAGTTATTATTATATCTAGTGGTAAGCTTCAAAGGCTACTAATAGTAATACTACTATTTAGTATCTTTATAACTATAGTATTATACTAGTATGTATATAATAAATACTAGGATAGCTTTCTAGAAGTTTTTAGTCGCTTTCTAAAATTTATATATTTTTTTCTTTTAAAATTAATAAAATCCTATAACTAGCTAAAAGGAGTTCTTTTATTTATAATCTAATTCTATAAAGAACAAAAGTTTTAAAATAAGTAATATAATGCTAAGAAGTAGGTTCTTCTAGAATACTATATCTTATAATATTATTATTTATACTTAAGAATAGTAAACTAAAATAGTAGTAGATTAAATATAAATAAATAAGAAAATAAAGTTAAAAAAGTTAAGTTTAAAAAACAGCTAAATAATATCTTAGCTTTATATTATAACTTTAATAATTTTACTTATACTATTATAATTATATAAAATATAAAGGGAAATATATAATTAAAGAATATAGAGTTAATAGCTCTAGTATAAGTAATAAAGTCTTAAATAATAAGAAATTAAATAAGCTAAGAAATAAAACTAGAACTACATAAGAGTTTAGTATAAAAGAAAGAGTATCTAATATATAATTAAAGGAATTACTTTAAATATTTATATAAAGTAACTTTTATTATTCTATACTTATATATTTTAATACTTTACTTTTATTTTAATATTATAATAGATTAGATTAGCTATTAATTAACTTATTATTACTCTTTAGAATTAATATATAAATAGTATTATTAGCTTAATATCTAAAGTCTTTAAGATTTTATATTATATTAATCTTTTAATTTAATATATTAGTTAAATATAAAAGTAAAGAGAAATAGTTAATCTTAAAGAATTATAAATTATTAAATCTTAATTAAAAGTTTATAAAAGCAAATATTTTAAAAAATCTTAAATTAAAATAAATTTTAAAAGTTTAATTACTATTAATTGAAAGATTTATATTCTTACTATTTAGATTAGTACTAAAAGAAAATAGTACTTTTTAATAGATTTATAATCTATTATTTTCTATTATAGATTTAGTTAATAATAGGATTAATATAAAAGTAAAATACTTAAAGTATTTATTAATATACTAAATTATTATAATAGTTCTATAAAAAAAACTAAGGTATACTAATTATAAAGTATAATATAATAAACTTATTTAGTAATATTCTACTTATATATAAGGTTTATTAAATATTTAGATTTAAATAAAATAAGTAATCCTTTCACTAGGATTATTATAAGAATAAATATTAAAGTAATCTTACTACTAGGTTAAATATAAAATTTATAAGACTTAAGAGGTATTAAGGTAGACTTAACCTAGATTAACTCGGGTTAACTAGTATTACTTCGGGATTAAGAACCTACGTTATATTTTGTACTAAACAAGGATTAACCTAGGTTAACCTAGGTTAAACTTAGCTAGTACTAGGTTTACTCTAGGTTTAGCTAACTTAAATATAGCTTAAAATTAATAATCACGTGATTTCATGTTATATTCGTGACTATACTACTCCTACGAGACACGCCCTATTACTTCGATATACTACTACTATATGCTATACTACTACTATATATACTATACTACTACCATATGCTATACTACTACTATATATACTATACTACTACTACCTTATAGGAGAGCCCGGGGTTTTTGCGACGGTCGCATGCCTATTACGAATCAGACTCCGTTCTAGGAGTATTATAAGAGCGTTTCTATTTAGTAATTATTCCGAGATAAAACTATTTATTAGCAAAATAGTTTTTAGCTAAACGTATTATATAATTATTATCATAAGTAAGTATTTTATATTTTAGAAATAGTAATAGCTAATAATTATATTATAATAGTTATATATAGGTATAGTAATAACCTAAAATACCTTTTACTAATAATAGTTATATAACTATTTTTTTAAAAACTTATTCTTATAGCTAAGTATTTCCTAAGTAGACCTATTATATAATAATTTCTTATATTCTAAGACTATTATAGATTGTATAATTAGTATATAATTGTAACTAGCTATAATTATTTATACTTTATTACTATTATTAAAAGTAAATACTTAGGAGTGATTAATAGTATAACTACTATTTAAAATCTATTAGTCTTAGATGTCTAAGATAATTATACTTAGGTACTATAAGAAAACAAGTATAAAAATGATACATAGGAACACACGTGAGAATCACGTGTGTGGCGTTTTGTAGCGTTTTGTGGCGTTTTTGTGACATCCATAAAAAATGGGGTCATGTTCTCAAGTCAGGTGACATAGCGTTTTGTGGCGTCAAAGCCACTTGTACGGGACACGCTGAATGCGGACAATCAAGGACAAAGACCAGTCCGCATCCGGAATCCTTTGACCTACTAGGACAAAGACCAGTCCGCATCCGGAATCCTTTGTACCAAATGACCAAGGACCCTTTGACCTACAAGGACAAAAGGAAGTCCGTATGCGGACAACCTCCTAGTCACATGCTCAGTCCAGGACGTCTATATATACTTGGGTTCCCTCCACTTAGTTTTAGGTTAAATAAAAAAAGCTTTCGATAATGACATAATTATCTACCTCAACTTACTTATCCTTATCTTTTTATACCATTTTTACATATACTCTAAGGCTAGAAACCAATAGAAAGAAAGTAGAAATAACTATAGAAACTTAGTATTTTATAAGATTTAATAAAGCGTATATCCTTAATATTTTTATATTATATTATTATAAAAAGAGAGTTAAGAGAAAGCTTTAAGTTCTAATAAAATATAGAGGCTAGAAAGTGCTAGTAAAGAGTATAGTATAAAGGTTATAGTATACGTAGATTAGTAAAAGTAGATTATTAAATATAAAACTAGAAGGTATTACTAACCTTAATAACCTTACTACTTTATAGCCTTTACTATTTTAACTCTATAAACTTTTATAAAGTTAATACTTTTACTAACTTTAATAAGTAGAGATTAAAATTATATATCTACTTATATTTTTCTAATTATTTCTATACTCTTCTAATTCTTTTTTAACTACTTTAAGTTTTTTTTACTTTATATCTCTAATCTATAACCTCTCTATAGATCTATAATTTATCTCTATTATATAAAATTATAGTAAGTAAGCCTTACTTTTATAATTACTTTATTTTTAGAGATTTAGATATCTTAAATTTAAACTTTTAGTTCTTTCTTTTTATTAGCTTATTAAGTTTATAAATCTAGTTTCTAGTAACTATTTTTTATTTCTATAAACTTATAGGGCTCTTCTCTACCTATATTATATTCTACTAGCTTCCTACTTAAGCTACTAGTATTCTACTTAAGCTACTAGTATTCTACTCGAGCTACTAGCTTCCTACTTAAGCTAGTAGCTTTTAATTTAGCTTTATTTTACTTTTTTCTTTTTTTTATATAAATAAAAAGCTAATAATAATATTAGAACTAGGATCTTTAGAGTAACCTCTTAGTATATCTTATTTATTTTCTTTAAAGTTTACTTCTTGATTTAGATTTCTAAAAAGAAGAACTATCTTTTAGATTTCTTAAGTTCTTATCCTAGACTTATTAAAATAAATAGTATTTATTAACTTTATATTAATTTATTTTCTATCTTTATTAAGTATATATTTATAGTTATTAATATTTATTATATCTAAGAGACTACTTTATATTATAATAAATAGAATATAAAGCTTTATAAGAAATATATCTTAAGTACTAGTTCTACTTATAAGAATACTCTAACTAACCTAAGTATTTACTTAAAATACTATAAGTAGTTTATAGTAAGGTTTAATTAGTTTAGTTATAGCTAGTATTAAAAATATTAAGGAAGATTTACTAAGACTTATTATATAAGATAAATTATAAACCTATATAACTTTAAGCCTTCCTTCTATACTAGAGGTATACTAACTAACTACTATATATATAACCTTACTAATATATAATAAAATACTATTATAAGAATTTAATAAACTATTAAGTATAAAGAAATATATTTATAAGATGTACTCTAACTAAATATTAAAATTTTAGATATATTACTTAATAAACTTATTAAGATTTGTAAAATAGAAGAACGTTTAGAAGAGATTAACTAGCTCTTTTTTTCTAGTAAAGAACTTAAATTTAATAAAGAATTTATAATAACTAGTAGTTCTACTACAAAAGATCTATCTAAAAACTCTTATAAAGAGGTACTATATACCTAAACTAAAGATAATCTAATATTAGACTTCTATTTTACTTTTATAGTAGTATATAAGGCCTCTTATATTATAAAATGTTAATATTCTACCTTTGTTTAAGCCTTTAGTCTTATTAATAACTTCCTAAACTTTTATAGTTACTCTTAATATTTAAAACTTTAAATTCTTACTTTATAAAATAAATACCTCTTTTACTTCTTTATTAGTAAAAGGTTAGCCTAAAACTAAAGTAACTACTATTACTTCTAGCTACTAAAAAAGCTAAATTTAATAGCTTTAAATGCCCGACTTACTTATAACTATACTAGTTTAATCTAATTATATTAATCAAAAACCTCTTTTAAATACTAATTATTACTTAAAATATATACTTTAGTTTTATAGAGTTTATAAATAAGCTAGTTAAACTTTATTACTTACTAAGCTAGGTAGTATTCATTGGATCTACCTTTAGTAAATATACTTATATATAATTTAAAAATAGCTTAAAGTAAACGATTTTCCTTAGTAATTATATATAATATTTTTATAAGAAACTAGTAATATAATATTTATATACTTCTATTATCTTATATTCTAGAAGAGTTACTATAGTTAGTCTGAATAAAATAACTAGTAAAGATAATATAATTACTATATTTATTTAAAGACTTATTAGTATTTAAAATACTTAAGTAATATTTTCTAATATAGTTAATAAGTTATAATCTCCTCTAAAGGCTAAAGAGTTTATTCTTATAGAAGGTTTTATTAATTAGATACTTAAATAAAGAATTATAGCCTATCTAGATTTAGTTTCTTCTAACTACTAGTTTAAAACTAGTATTATAAGTATTTATAATTTACTATTTAGTAATAAAAGAATTCGCTAGATTACTAATAAAGGTACTATAATAATTAGATCTCTATATTTATTTTATTTTATTTAAAAGAGCTTAAACTTTTAGCTTATAGTTATAAATATTTTAAAAATATAATTTAACCTTTCTCTCTTTACTTATATTATACTTTATAAATAGATTTAAGTTATATAAGAATATATACCATAGTTTAAAAAGGGTTTATTTATCTTTTACTAATTAGTTTATTAAAGAAAGAAACTATAAAGTAAACGTATTTCTATTAACTATTTATTCTTATAGTAGTAATTTTAATAAAGCTATTAATTATATTATAGCTATTAAAGACTTAGATGAAGAAGTAAAGATTATTATTAGTAACTAAGAATAAATTATTTATATATATATTTATTACTTTATTAAAAATATACTAGAACTTAATACTAGTATAGGATTTAAAAGCTAAAATATATAAATGAATTACTAGTATTATTTTATTTATAAGTCTAATTATAGAAATCTTAATTATAATATTATACTTAATAATAGATACTACTAGTAGACTATTCTTTTTTAATTAAAGTAAGATATAATAACTAAAAAAGCTTTTATAAAGTTTATAATACCTTTTAGACTTTCTAAAAGACTATTACTTATATTTACTATTATCTCTACTCTTAATATTATCCAAACTTAACCTACTAATCCTACTTATAGTAAATATTAAGAAATAATAAAATAGGCTTAATTACTACTAGTAGATATTATCCTCAGTCCTACTACTTAGAAAGTTTACAAAGCTAAATTAAAGGTATTTCCTTTTCTAAAAAACCAAAGAAGACTATAATTTCTAATTAAGTACTTAAAAAGCTAGTAAATAAGTAAAGCTAGCTAATCTATAATTATTACAATAATACTTCTTAGATAGTAGTTAACTCCTTAATATATAAAACTACTTTTTTAAAATATTATAATAAAAAATAAGCTAGAAATAAGCTATAAAGATATAGTTAAAAATATTATTAGGTTTTTTAAAGAGCTAGTAATATTAATATTAATTATAATATACCTTAAGGTTACTATTTATAATTAGAAAACATTTAATAAAGTTATTCTATAAGCTTATTAATACTACTAGGACTTATATTATATTATAGCTAACTTAAAAGTAAAAGTAAAACTAAAGAAGAATATAGTAAAGTCTTTATTAAAATCTAAGTTAAAATCTATATTATATATATTAGCTAGTAATATTTTAGATATAAGTAAATTAGAAGATACTAATATAAAACTTGATAGGCTTCTTTTTAAATTTAAGTAACTTAATACTCTAATCTTAGGTTAAAATAATTTTAGTTTAACCTTTAAATTATTAGCTACTTATACTTATTTCTAATCTATACCTAATATTTATTAGACTTACTACTTCTCTTTTATTTATTAAGAATATATTTTATTAAATAATATCTAAGTACTAATATTTAAAGATAACTATTAGCAAGTTACTTTATCTTCTTTCCTTTTCTACTTTTCTTATCTTTAATATTTTAAAAAAATAATTTTTATAACCTAATATAGTATTTAGACTTCATAAACTTCTTAGATTATTTAGAAATAGTCGAGCTATAAAAAAACACTTATAATATTTAAGGCTTTTTAAACTATAATATAGTTTCTTCTTAGTAGAACTTTTAAGAAATCGGACCCTAGCTTAACTATATAAGTTTATAGGATTTATAATTTATATTATACTATTTTTAATATTTTATTTTTATAATCTAAGTATAATATAAAAAAAGAGAGTAAAGATAAAAACAAATTAGACTAAAGATCCCCTTAATATTCTTTCTAATAATAAGTATAAGAAGATTCTAGTTTAGTATAGTATTACTTAGCTTAGAGCTAAATAGTTAGGCCTTTTAATCTTTTAGAAAGATTTAGAAAACCGATTCCTAATAACTTTATATTTAAAATCCGCGTATAGCTAAAAGTATTAGAAGTATAATATTATTAACCTTAAGAAGCGTATATTATAATAGGTATAGAGAGTTAGTTAGTTAGATCTATAAGTATAGTCTCTTTATTATATGTTATACAGCTTTTTTAAAGAATAGAAATTTTAAGATTTAATAATATAAGTATATTATTAATGCTAGGGATTTTATTAAGATTATTAGTTATAAAATCGAATTTATAAAAATAGATATAGTTTTTATATATAAGTTAGTTCTTAATAAATAATAAGTCTTTCTTCTTTATATAAATCTAAAGGTTCTCTCTAAGGCTAATTATCTCTTAAGTTTACTATAGTTTTAGTTTTCTTTAAATTAGAGTGTCTTTTAATTCTAATTTTTAGTTACTTCTAAATACTTATAGAATAATATATATAGTATATCTATTTACTTAAGAGTTTATAGCTAACTTAGATATATATTATAGCTAACCTAGATATATAAACTTATAATATTATTTATAATAAATAAGGATAATAATAAGACTTTAATAAGCTAGATAGTCTATATATAACTATATTAACTTTTAAAACTAATGAAAGGAGCTAAAGGATCTATAAATCGAGATCTATAAATACTAAACTACATTAGTGCCGAAACGCTAGCTGTTTAACCGAGGTTTACCCTTACTTAATAAAGAATTAACCTAATCTTACTTTTAAGTTAAGAGTAGGATTAAGAAGGGTTAAGAGATAATAAACTAGAGTTAAGCTAGATTAACTCGGATTAAGTAATACTACTTCGACAATAAGAAGCTACGTTATATTTTATACTAAACAAATATTTACCTAGCTTAAACTAGGTTAAACTAGGTTAAGCTAGGTTAAGATTATTTAGTACTAGGTAAAGCTAACTTAAATTTAGCTTAAAAATAAAAGATTACGTGAATTCGTACTATATTCGTAACTATACTACTTCTACGAAACACGCCCTATTATAACGAATACTACTACCAGATACTATACTATACTACTATATACTATACTACTATATACTATACTACTATATACTATACTACTATATACTATACTACTATATACTATACTACTATATGCTAGCTATACTACTACTATATACTAGCTATACTACTACCATATACCATACTACTACCATATGCTAGCTATACTAGTATATGCCGTACCCCGTCGTACGAGTGGTCTTTATACGAGTAGTCGTCGTTGTACGCCTTAAGGGGAGGGCTATCAAGTGCTTCGAAGGGAGGGGGGAGGGGGTGTCGAGTACTTCGAAGGGAGGGGGTGGTGTCGAGTACTTCAAAGGGAGAGTTATCGAGTACTTCGAGGGGAGGGTAGCCGAGTACTTCGAAGGGAGGGTAGTCGAGTACTTCGAGTCGTAAAGGTAGGATAATCGGGTGGCCCGTGCACCGACGGTGCCCGCGCTGGGTCCTAGCGTCCGTCGCCTTAGTCTTAGCTATAGAGTACGCTACCCGCTACCTCTACCCGCTAGCTCGGCCAAGCCTCGGGACTGTATATGCTTATAGCGCGAAGTCTAAAATATATAGAGATACTAAAATCCGGGCTAATTATTATATAAAATAAAGAGAAAGTTATAAAAGAAAAAAAGAATTACGTTTTTTTTCTAGAAAATAAACTATTCTAAGTACTTTTTAGTATTATTTTATATAATAATTAAGTATAAGCTAAATATTCAACTACTTTAGATATACTAGACTAATACTATTTTAGATTTAGTAATTATTTATATAGCTTTATAATATAAGTTTAATTAGGGGTCTCTATAACTATCGCTAAACTATCCTATTATTAGTACTATAAAGGAGACTACTATAATCTAGAACTAGAGTAGATCCGTCCCTTATCCCTCCTAAAATTAAGATTATTAATTTATAATTTATAAGATAGTCTTCGAAATAGTCTCAAGATTTTATTACTATATCTATAAATAATAGTATAAAAAATTATACTTATCCCTTCTAGCGACGGTATAAAAGGAATATAACTATCCTAGGACTATCCTAGGACCGTTCTATAGCCGTTCTTAGTCGAGGTACTAAGGCTAGAAATACCCTTATTTCGTACCTTCCTTCTTTACCTACCTACCTACCTACCTACTAGTAATATATATTAGCGAGGGTAGCAAGGGTAGCGTATATAATACGCGTATAAACTTTGCTCGAATTAACTGATTTTATAATTATATTCTTAGTAGTATTAGAATTAAGGCTCTAGGAGCGATACTAAGTTCTACGCTACGTTTATACGTAACCTATATATCTAGGGGAAGTATAGGAGACCGTTCTATAATAGTTGTAAGTAAGAGACCGTTCTCCTATAGTTATACTATATAACTATTAAAAAACTTTAAGTTATTCTTTACTATATAACTATTTATTTACTATTATAGGCGTTAATAGTAATTATTAATAATAGTCTTATATTAAGACTACCTTATATTATAGGATTATCTTAGAATAGTTCTCGGATAGCTAACTTTTAGTAACTATACTAGGATAGTTTTTAAAAGCCCTCCTCCCTCTTTTCTATAAGATATTATTTTAAATTTAAATTAATAAAAATAAATTAATATTATATTTTAACTATATTTAATCTAGCTTTAACTAAGATTTAACATTTAGCTAAATAACTACTAATCTTATTAGAATTAAACTTATATTTAAATATATTTAAATATATTTAATAAATTATTAACTTTTTATTTAATAAATTTAAAAGAAACTATTAATATATACTTTAGTATAACCTTTTTAAAAGTTTTATAAGTTTATATATTAAGTTATGTTAACTTTTAGTTAACTTATACTAAAAACTATTTTAGCTTATACTAGAAACTCTTTTAATTTAAACTATATATTAAATAAACTTAAGTTTATTTAATCTATAGATTATATTAAGATATTTTATAATATTACTTAATATAGCTAAAGATTAACTTAGTATAGTTTAAGAACTATATTATTAACTTAATATAGTTTAAGAACTATATTAATCTAGCTTAATATAAGAACTTTACTTACTTTATCTTAATTTCTCTTAATAACTACTAATATCTCTCAATGCTACTTAATCTAATTTAATCTAAGTTAACCTTTCTTAAGTATACTTTACTAATAGTTAAGCTTGATTACGTAAGTAGAAGAGTATATAAGTATTTTCCCTTAGACTCTTAAATAAAGGTTATAAGTAGGTAAACGTTAGAGTAGTAGCGGCCTAGGAGTAGGGTTAGTATAAGAGGTTAATATAAGAGGTCGGGGTAGAAGCGGGTAGATTATATAGAGGGGAGAAGTAAAAGCCTACTACTAGAAGCCTTTATAAAGAGTGTTTAAAGCTAAGATAGTAGTATAGTAGTTTAATAACTATAAATTAAAATTAAACTAGTTTACTTTTAATTTTAATAATTATATATTTCCCTTTATATTTTATAAGAAAACAAGTATAAAAATGATACATAGGAACACACGTGAGAATCACGTGTGTGGCGTTTTGTGGCGTTTTGTGGCGTTTTGTGGCGTTTTTGTGACATCCATAAAAAATGGGGTCATGTTCTCAAGTCAGGTGACATGGCGTTTTGTGGCGTCAAAGCCACTTGTACGGGACACGCTGAATGCGGACAATCAAGGA
>UNPT01000678.1:0-16910 GCA_900536445.1 Hymenoscyphus occultus
GTCTGTCCGACTCAGTTCCGTTCAAGGACTTTAGAAGTCCCGGCGACAAATAGTTGCTGTATATTTGGGATAGGAGGGAGGGGGCGGTTTCCTATTCCCCTAGGACCCCTTATACAGGGGGTAGGGGTAAGGGGGGGCCCAGGAGGAGCCATCTCCTCGGAAGGAAATAGATTATTTAGTCTAAGGAAGAAGAGACAAAATCGTTTAGAACAAAAAATTTAGTCCGCGAAAAAAGGTGTGTGTGTGTTTATTTACATGTTTATTCTAAGATAATTATTTCACTTATACTAGAAGTTTAGTTTAATTAACTTATTTATATTATATATTAAATGATAACTAGGTATTTCAAATTCTTTCTAGGATATAAGCTTACTAGTATACTCTAGAACTAATTAGAATATTAAAGACATTAGAAAAATAATTATTAGTAAATTAAATTTAGGTAGTTAAATTCAGTAGTAGTATTTACTTAACTTTACTTGAGGTTATTTTAATTCTACTTAAGTTATACTAAAGTACTTAGCGCTAAGTACTTAATTATATAAATACTAATTAAGTAGTTTAAAGTTTATATAGACTACGTTACGTCTAATTACTTTACTTTAGCTAGCCTCTCTTTATTCTCTTAGAACCTTTTATTAGTAAGTATTAGAAGACGAGGATATAATATAGAATAGACAAGGGAGAATAGAGAGAAAGTAGCTATAGGGGAATTAGGGAGTCTTATAAGACGACCCTAACCGAGTGGAAGTAGCTAGAATACTAGGTAACTACCTAGGTAACCGAGATAAGTTAGGTAGCTAAGATAGGAGTCTCGGCTAAGACCGATATATCGTAATAGTACTCCTTATTTAGTAGTGTTGGTTTGACTTATCGTTAATAAAGTGTGATGCAAAAGACCTATATTACTAAGGTAATAACTAAGTCTCGAGGTTGTATGCTGAAGCAAGTGTAGCTAGCTAAGTGCCTACGTACTTATAGATGCCAAAGTACGCTAGTGGAGCGCGCTAGTCCCGAAGGAGCAACTACGCTCGGAGCTAGCTAATAATCATTCACTATTATAAAGCGACAAGTAGTAATCAATGATTTATAAAAGGTTATTATACTTTGAAAAAACTAATAGGTTTAAAAGACTAGTGTTTTTATTTATAAAAGAGAGATTATATTTCAAGTAGTACTTTTACTCGTATCTATAAGATATAGAATTAAACAGAATTCTAGTTGTCGAACGATATAAAGTATATTCAAAAATGGAATGTTCTTATTTGCTACTTATAGCCGTATATTCTACCTGGAGCAACTCTTGCGGCTAGATTAATATGATTCGTAAACTATCGATGTATTTTTTGAAATTTCACGTTCCCAAAGATGTCTACTTCAAAGGCCAAATGTCGCATTCATTAAGCAAAGCTATGTGCTTGGAGAAAAGCGTTCTTAAGTACAGCTTTTGTTTGACACACGCTGCTAAGTTTCAAGATTACATAAATGCTTCTTCTGTGATACCATGTAATAGATACCTCATGAAAAGCACGTGCAAGTACCAAGGTTCAGGCAAAACGACACTGTATCAATGTCAATTAAAGTAACGGCAACTAGCTTTTGTTGCTCTTACCTTCCATTATGGATCGAGAAGAATAGTTTTGTTGTTTTATAATACGAAGTTCAAATCTTCTAACAATAGTTATTCATAAGAGCAGAAAAAAAAAGAATCCTGTCCAGTTTTCTGGCAGTCACTTGGAGTGTACCTAACTTCGACATTGGAGACATTGTATTCTCTTCTCTAAGCTTCCAAAGATGGTTAGTCGAAAATCAAACGATTATCTTCCAACCGCAAAATCATCTACATGGAGTGATTTGCAGGTCTATCATGCCGTCAAGACGTGTTTTGGTGCTGTCAGGTACTCGGTACACTCTATTCAGAAACACAGCCAGGATATGTGAGGTTATGATTAGGCGTGGCTATGCCGCCAAGATAGAGCTTAACTTTATCACTGGCCAGGATTTCCACGTCAACCCACAATTCGACACCGACGACCTCATCCGCCTTGGAAGTCTGTGGAGAAAGAAACTAGGGAGGAGATCATCATTGCCTGCTGCCCCCGCCCTGTTCTTCTACCAAGACAGGGGGATGTTGAGCTTACTTCTAGCTACCTGGTATTTCTGACCACTCACCCGGCTGAAAACATAGCTACATAGACACTCTGACCAGGTAGAATGGCAACTGCAGTACCCCGAGTGCCGATTCCACAATATTACTATACGGCCCCTGATATTAACCGAAGGTAATATGTAAATTGTGTTACTCCGTATTTTCACAGCGGCGTGGGGTGTTTCAGACGGCCCATTTCACTTGCTCCCCTGCAGGCCCAGACCGGCAGAAAGGTCGGAAGACCATCCCAATAAAAGGGAGAAATCGGTTTACGGATAGGAACGAGGTACAGGTATACTCGGTAGGGTCTTGAAAAGTTTCAGCCCTCTGAGTTTGCGAAGCTGCCTCGGATATGATGTATGTAAATCCAGAGAGGAGGATCAAACGCGTCAAAGGACATTCTGCTTCCAGAACCCGACTCGGACTGGCCCAATTGACCGTCCAAGGTTCCCAGTGGCGGTCCGTACAGGATTGAACGCGCTTCGCACCCTCGCCCTCACCCTCACCCAAAAAATTAATATCCGTGCGCGCATCCGTCTATCACAGGCACTCACCACTTTACAAGCCTTCACTACTCCAAAATCCGATCTTTGGCAGTCCATCACCTACCCGATATTGCTAGTGCTCCCTCTCCCATACAACCTACAACCCCCTTTCAATTGAATTTTCGGTGCTGTCGTGTTGCATTGCTCATGCCTACACGGTACCCCCCTATTTTTCGTTCATGACCACTCCATCGCGTGGCATCGTCTCCGCCCCCATCCATACCCCAACACTTCCACCGCCTCGAGTCGCCTCCCAACAACCACGAGCATAGATCCGAAAGACGATTGATTGAGCAATACAGGCGGAGAGGATGCCCTGGACGCCACTCCCACGGATTGCATTCGCTGTCGCAACCTACCCTTTCAGCGCCGAGGCGCCGGCAGACCTGCCCCTCGAACTTGGCGATGAGCTCTACATAATCGAACAGGGCGGTCGCAATGGCGAATGGTTCCGCGGATACTTGATTGCACCTCCGAGTCTACTGGCCGGCTTGACCAGTGTGAAAGGGCAGACCCTCGAGGCGCGTGTTTTTTCCGGCATATTTCCCAGGAGCTGCGTCGAAGTACGAGAGGTCTTGGGCGAGAATGAAGAAGAGGCAGAGAACGAGGGAATGCAGAACGGAGATACAAAGCTCACGCTCACTAATGGAAATTGGCTGAATGGCCATGATAGTCTATTCGGAAGCGTGGAATCCAGCCCACCTACGAGCCCGCCATCGGTACACAAACTCAGGAGTAAGACTGGCAGCGCCAATAAGGGACCTGTGAGGTTGAGTTTGACGGGAAAGACCATCATAAAATCACCTGCGAATGGCATTTTATCCGACACTTCCATGCTCCAAAAACGAAATCCCAATGAGCCGAAACCCTCTGCGCCGGTACCGATGTTGAAGATTGGAGACGAGACACCCACCTCGTATTCCGAACCTTTGGTGGACGAGATTGCTTCTTGTTTGCGAGAATGGCACTCAACCAATTTGCACGAGCTGCTTCTCTCAAGGCAATATCCTCTGCTGGAAAAAATGTCGAATGTGGTGCAGTCCTTGGATTTGGCGCGGCGACAATTCCTACACAATGTCCTAACCGCACACGAACTCAAACTGCTACGAGAAAAGACTGTTTGGGACCTGGTGAAGGGAAACAAACTGTTTAATGGAGAAGTGGTTGTACGAGATCCTGCCGAGCGAGGAAGAGTGTTGACTGGAGACGACTCTGCGGTTGAAATCACAACATTGCAATCCATGATGAGCTGCCTTGACGAACGACCCGCGCCGCATGCCAATGAGAGACTCACCCTGCACCATCTTCTGATCGATGTGAAAGCTTTTGTTGGCGCATCCAAAGAATCCACAACACTTGTCTTTTTTCTGGCCTCAAAGTCACCTGGACAACCAGTAGTCGTTCTCTCAGAAAGTTATATCGTAGACGTCCCCCCGAGTGGCGCATTGACAAGTTTAGCGAAGACGGGAGAAATGCGAACATTATTTGCGGACCTGGCGTCAGCGGATATCGGAGATCTTCAGTCAACAGAAGCTGAGTTGTTCTTGGTGGTCAAGGTACGAGCAGGAGAGCAAGTCGTACTGCCAGGAAAACCTACTTCTCGTGGTGGGTCAATCTCACGCCAAGGAACAGCCACAAGCAGGAATGAAGACAGAAGCAAGCCACCTTTGTCCGGGACTGGGAAGTCAGGGAGAAGAAGTCTTATGTGGGGCCAAAGAGCAAAGTCTGGATCGCGAAGTTCACCTATACCACCAAAACTTGATTCGCTTGTTGAAGGAAGAGATCCAAGTCGAGAACAGACTAGGAATGGCCCACCCAGTACTGCCGGCTCCCAAGGGACTATAACAATGGATCAACGGACAGGTTCAATCTTACAGACTATTGGGAGAACCGTTGGAATAGGAGCCTTGAGAATCAACGCCATTATGAAGCAAGAAGAAGAGATTGAGCAAGTAATAACGGCGTGGGCTCCCTCAATTGGAAGCAAGGACGACAAACCAGAACTCGGAGAAGGGTGGGAAGAGGTAATTCGAGAACTGATGGAAAGCCAATCCGGTCATTATGAGAAGTCACGGAGAGCAGAGCGACTGCAAATCCATCTAAAAGCATTTGAAAATCCGGATGCTGATGCATTAATCAAGGCAACTCCAACTCTTCTCTCAGGCGTATCCAAAACGAATAAAATGGGGTTCTCTGGTGCTCCAACGAAGCCTCGTTCTGACATTTACATCACCCTCAATGAAGCCTTTTTGCCCCGGCATACCTTATTGTCACGCTCGGTTGGCAGTGCGACGGCACTGACATCTAATCTCAATGGCAACAATCTTCAAATCAGACTGGAGGTACATAGAAGTACTGGCGGACTGATTGAGAATTGCATATATCAGTCGTCGAACGCAAAAGGAGTGAGTTCATGGGAATCCACGGCCACAGAACGCGGGAATGCCTGGAACCAAACGATTCGTCTTGCGGTACCCGGAAATGATGTTCACCTTTGCCACATAGTGATGTATCTCGCCGATGCGCCAAATGAGCCCTTTTCAATTTGTTATATGCCTTTGTGGGACCAGCAAGCATTTATGCGGGATGGGCATCACTCGTTATTGCTTTACAAATTTGATGACACCACCGCCACGCCGCAAGCCAACTCAATGGGCAAAGGCGGATATCTCACGTTGCCTTGGAATGCGCGGGGCAAAGATGATGTTAGCAAAGATGAAGCTGTCACTGGACCTATTGCTACACTTCGCTTGCAAACTTATCTCTGTAGTACAAGATTTTCTCAAGATAAGGTACTATTGGGCCTGTTGAGGTGGAAGGACCAGGCATCAGGAGATCTCCAGGACTTACTAAAGCGTGTGGTCTTTGTACCGGAGATTGAGATTGTCAAATTACTAAACGACGTTTTCGACGCCATATTTAGTATCTTGGTTGAACACAGTGGTAACGATGATTGGGAAGACTTGGTATTTAGCGCTCTTGTGACAGTCCTCGGAATTGTTCATGACAGGAGGTTCAATCTTGGTCCACTGGTCGACCATTATGCAGAAACCAAATTCAACTACCCTTTCGCAACGCCTTGCTTGGTAAGGTCATTTACTCGACTTCTCGCCAAGCCTTCCGACCCTGAAACTTCGCGTAAGTTGCGAGCTACATTCAAAGTGGTGCGACATATTCTCAAATTCATCACTCACGCCAGAGGGCAGCAGAAGGTCAAGGAAGCTGGTATTGGCATTACGAGCACATCTCCGGGCTTTACCCGACATCTTCGGTCTATATTCAAAGCTTTGGATGGTCTCATGCGAAACACGGCGCCTATTCTCGTGGGAAGTCAGACCTTGGCTGTCCAACATTTCCATACTTGGTTGCCTGAGCTCACTGGATTGCTGGAAACCGAAGAGATTCTTCATATTGCAATCGATTTTATGGATTCTTGTGCATTAGTAAAGGGAAAACTCGTCTTGTACAAGCTAGTGCTAATCATCAACTACTCGAAACTTGATCTCTTCTCGCAGCCGGAGCAGAGAGCGGCACTTGGCACAAACACAGCTCGATGGTTAGCACCGCATTGGGGCAAGACGGCGGAGGTGACGGACCAATGGAGAGATCAAGTGCGACTTTGCTGTTCGATTCTTTCGACTCAGGTCGATGCTCTTGGTGCCGAAATTCCTGACTATATTCCAAAAATTCTCGACTCCTATCTTGCGATACAAGCAACACCAAAGCAGGAAAGAACTCGCCTCTCTTTCCTCTTTCCGACAACATATCCCTTTCCCGGCAAGCCTCTGGCGAGCCCGGCTATATTTGACGAAGCTCTCATCGAATTGGCTGCTATGTTGTCATCGCTTTCCTCTTCATCTGCCGGTATGCAGCTCGAACTCGCCGAAGAAGAAATGGCCAACCTTCTTGAAGACACATTAAATGTACATCTCAGCATCTTACATTGCGAAGCTTTCCCTGCTGAGTGGCTGAGCGTTCGCATATTCCATCACAAATCGTCAATGACAACTCTGGAGTATCTCTCTGGTATTCTACTAGATTCTTTCCTTCCGGAGCCCGATGATGCCGAGAGTTATAACACAGAACTATGGAGGGTGTTCTTCACGACTCTACTCAAACTCGTGGGCAGTGATGCGCTTGCGCTCGAGACCTTCCCGGAGCAGAAACGAAGAGCAGTGTGGAACATTGCCGGCGACGTTCGAGAACAAGGCGCTGCACTTTTAAGGCAAGCCTGGGAGGCTATTGGTTGGGACACGAACGTAGTTGAGCGAGAGAAGTTCAATTTGACCAAGATGGGAGGCTACCAAGTTCAGTATGTGCCTGGTTTAGTTGCACCTATTGTTGAACTTTGTCTCAGCGTACACGAAGGCTTAAGACGAGTTGCTGTAGAGGTTTTGCAAACCATGATCGTCAGCGAGTGGGCACTCAGTGACGACCTGACTGTGATTCAGACAGAGATGATTGACTGCCTTGATCGACTATTCAAGTCAAAACCTTTAACTGAAAGCATCTTGCAAAAACTGTTTATCAACGAGCTGATGTCTCTATTTGCCCCACTGGAAAACTGTGGCGAGGATGAGCTATACAATGCTGTCAAGGAGCTTGTCTCGACCGTCGATGAATTCCTAGATCTTTTAGTGGCCGTTCATAGCGCCGATGTTACAGGCGAGGCTTCGCATATGATCCACAGATTACGCCTGATGGAGTTCCTGCGAGATATGCAAAAAGAAGAAATCTTCATACGATATGTTCACCAGCTTGCAAAGCTTCAATCAGATTCCAAGAATTCGACCGAGGCTGGACTTGCATTGCGCCTTCACGCCGACCTTTATGAATGGGACCCAGCAAAAGTGGTTCCAGCGTTGACCGACCCCGAATTTCCCGCTCAATCTCAGTTCGAGCGCAAGGAACGGATTTACTTTGAAATCATCAAACATTTTGAAGACGGCGAAGCTTGGAGCTGTGCACTCGACACATATCAAGAACTTCAAACGCAGTATCAGGAGAATGTATATGACTTCCCCAAGTTAGCGCGAACACAAAGAGCCATTGCTGCCATTTACGAAACCATCTCAAAAGCCGACAAACTCGTACCAAAGTACTTCCGAGTCACCTACAAGGGCATGGGCTTCCCTCCGAGCTTGCGAGATAAGGAGTTTGTTTTTGAGGGATCACCGATGGAACGTACCTCTGCTTTTACCGATCGTATGCAAGAGCAACATCCAACTGCTCAGATTATTACTAGTGGTGACGCGGATGATGTCGAGGGACAATTTTTGCATATATCTGCACTCACCCCACATCGTGATTTAGATCATCATGTCTTCCAGCGCGCCCGAGTACCTCAGATCATTCGAGATTATCTAGTCTCATCACACCCCCAAATCTTCTCTGTAACCTCCAAGCGAACCACGTCAGGCCCTGTTCATGAGCACTCCGCTGAGAAGATTCTCTATACTACTGCTGAACCATTTCCCACAATTCTGCGTCGAAGCGAAATTGTCGCTGTCGATCGAATTGCACTAGACGCATTGCAGACAGCTCTTGAGCGTGTGCTCCGGAAGACCCAGGAAATGGCAGTTGTTGAGAAGCGATTCGCGGATGGTGAGGAAGATATGGCCCCACTTCTTGTGGATGCATTGAACATCTCCGTCAATCCTAGCTCGGACACAAGTGTCGTACAGTACCGTGAGCTTCTCCCTACCATCGACGGCGAAGATGGTGAAGAAGTTGAGCTCCAACCTCTTGAGAACGCACTTAAGATTGCTCTCATCGATCACGCGGTTATGATCAAGCGTTGCTTGAGCATGTTCGCTCAACCTCCTCCCAAGCCTCAAATCCCACGCCAAAGCAAAGAGGAACTAGCTCAAAGTACATATCTCCATTCCTCTCCTTCAAATAAACTCCACCCCAGTCTTGTTGCCAGTGTTCTAAAGTCGTATACAGATTTCGAGATTACTTTCGCCCCAGAACTAGCTTCATTCACGTTTCCCCAGGTCGCACAGACGCCTTCGCCAACCTGGGCAGTCTCTAGCCCCCCTGCCAGCGAAAAAAGAGTAAGTGCACGACTATTTCCGCAGAGTGTGACGAACGGTACCATTGCGACCCAGGACACAAGCATTCTTGATTCCCCACAACCAAGCCGAAATCGTCTTAGTTTCTTGCGGAAGGGACCCAGCCCGAAAAGTGACCTGCCAAATCCCCTTAGGTCTCAACCTCCAGGAAACCCTCCAGGAACACCATTACCAAATGGAGTCGGGATCTCCACCAACATATTCGCTGGAACTGCTACCTCGTTGGATGAGACGACCAGCAATCATTCACGTTCCAAGGAAAATCGAAAGTCCTTCTTTGGCGGATCAAAGAATGTTAATGGCTCTGGGCGCGGTCGAGAGAAATATTCGAATGGGCACGCGACGCTGGATGAGGAGAATGAATGGGTTACTTCTAGTGATGTCTCGCAAGTTCCAACTGAGGCTGCCAAGTCGAGAAGTAATGGCGGTAGTGGCTGGGACGGGGAAGATGGTCCTCGTCGAAGCTCTAGCTCGCAAAGACCGCAAGATACTACAAGCAGCACACCCAGCAAAGTTGGAAGTGTACGAAAGAGATTCAGCATGCTCAAATTGGGAAAGAAGAGCAGCAAATCGAGTGGGTTAGTTAGCAGCGTTGCTGAGGAGTGATTGAGTCGTCGAGACATTACAATGCTTGAGCGACTGTGCAATTTGCGTTCTGGGTACATACATCTACGCCGCACTGGTGGATCTCGACCATTTCCTTCTTCATTTTTCTCGTTACTGGATATTTTCGTGGATCGTTCCACCCATCCGCGGTGGACATCCCAGACAGATGGACTCGACCTTTTTCTTGATTTTTCATTTTTCTAATTGGAATTCGGAGCGTTGGAGCGATATTGTGTGTGTGTGGGAAAAAAGCAACCCTACAACTTTGCGTCGGATACCCCATCTTTCTTCTTCCTTGTTTTTGTTTTGTTTTGTTTTGTCCTTGCTTCCTCTTTCTTCGTCTTCTTCTTTTTCAAAATCTGGGTGCGGGGGTACTACTTACTATCTTTTTTGTAATTGATTGTTAGGGGGCTTTCTTCTTTTCTCTTTCTTTTATTTGTAGGGTTGTATATGGATGGATGGGAATGTGCATGGTGGTTGTATATTTTGATTAATGGATGGAAGGAAAGGAAGGGGGGGAAGGAAGAAAAGGTTACAGTACATACGAATATGTTGTTCTGTACATAGTGGGTGTGAGGTGTGCTTGGGGGGATACTATGTATTGTAGGATATGATAATAAGGGAGGTGGAATAGGGCGGTTTCTGGGGATGAGTGGAGACTGGGGAGAGGGAAGAGGGATTTGTAGATGAGATGGTTAGTAGATGTGCATTAATGAATGTGTGATTCTTTGAGGGTTTCGTTTTCTGAACTATGTGTTTTTGATATGTGACTTTATTTAGTTGTAACGTATAGTATCCTTGTGATGTTGTAGCCTTGAACCACAGATTCCTGGTAGTAATCAGTAAAGTATCAAGGAAAGGTCTCTCAAATTTAGCTACCCAGAGAGCGGTAATACTATGATAAATAAACTTCCTTTCCCTACAACAGTCACAATGTCTAGTCATATAAAGAACAGAAAGGCCGTTTGCCTTACCTTTCATCAAGTATAGTACCTATATATTCTTATACTAAAGCTGATGTTCTATTGGGTCGGGTCGCTTACCATTCTTGGCACAGCTGAGGGGATAAAGATAAGTCCAGGAGTTTATTATACTGTAACTTCTACATAGGTGGCGAATTGATTTAGCTCTATATGAGTTATAGATAGTTTGATTAGATTTTGAAGTATATAGTTGTATTTATGTTCTTTGTAAGATACCTAGATGTCTCTGGTTTTTTATAATGTTGGAAGGAGGTTTGAAGGGCTTGAATACGGAGGCACTCCTCTTTACGGAGTTACGGTAGCTGTTAGGTTATCTATACGAGTACGTGATATATATTCCACAGAGTTTATAGGATTATAGTAGTTAGTATGATAAGTAAAAGAAGAATTAAGTATTGGTTTTTGATTACGGGAGTAATTATACGTACCGCATACCGAGTACTTATCAAATCGAAATCTCCAGGCTTGGCATCAGAAAGATAAGTACTCAGGCAAATACAGCTCAGGCATTTGCATACGCAGATCCTCCTTCAGCTCAGAAGCAACCAAAATCTTCATCTCGCGATAGAGTCTAGCAAATCTCCTAATCTCTCAGTCTTTGTCACATTCACATTCCCTTCAGCTTCTTCCGTCGTCCTCGGTATAGATATGTTGGTTCTGTAGTGGAATCTATTACTAGTACAGAAATGGGAGATGGTGCTCAGTCGTATCGAGCATGAACTCGTGCCCCTCGCGATCAGTTCCTGCAGTGAGGAGGATAAGCTATGCGGAGATTAGGGAAGTCGTTTCAGCGATATCATATATCTAGCTAGATTTGACGCGAGCCGTGGACGGGAACCCCGGAGTATTGGGTGGAGGTTTGGGGGCTAGAGTTACGAGACGGATGTCGGGTCTGAATCCATGGTGTTTTGCCATCGATGGAAGGGAGCTGACGGAGATCACGTTTGAAAATCCAGTAATTGGCGAGGGTCTCGGGTGTGATCATCTCCCAGCTGTCTGGGGGAGGGAGATGAAGTGAGGGGTTGATGTGTGGAAGGAAGGAGGAGAAGGAGGTTGGTTGTGGGATGATCTCGTTGCGAGTGTAGTGTGTTGGCCTTGAGAGACGAGGGTTTGAAGAGAGGGGGTTAGTAATTGTCTTTTGGTTCATTTTTCATGATAGGAGGAATTGAATTGGGTAGCGAGGGGTTTTGGTGGGTGGTGGTGAGGTGGTGGGGTATTGAGGTGCGGTGTTGGTAGTCAATGCATGGCGGGCTGGCAGTATATTAGAAGCCTGATGTGCAGTGCTGCGGACAGCTGCTAGTTGAGTTTTCATTCGTATATAGATAAATGAGAGAATAAACTTTATTTCTATACATATTGAGATATAGTTGTGAATATCGAGGTAATCATTCAAATTATAGTTTGTTAAACAATAAGGAAAATATGGGCTTAGGTATCCTCTTCCTCCTATTCTCTCATACCATCACCCGCTTAGGTACAACTTACTCGGAAGAACCACAACCCCACCACCCTAAAATACTTGCATCAAAAGTCCAGTTTTTGACACTCTTCCAAAGAACCTCAAGCACAAACCCCCTACTCCGCGGTAGGCATCGAAGTACGTTCTCATCAAGAGACATACCACAAACCCACAATAGCAGCTGTATCTACATCCTCCTCATGGCTCCAACTTCCCGGGCAATTTTGGTTCGCTTGTCTTTTGTTACAAACCGCTTTATGTCTTGCTATAAAGGAAATACTTTAAATTTTACTTTTCTCCCCTATTCTTAAGACGTACGAATCACCCCCACATCCACATCCTCTTATCAATGATTCACTATATACCTCCCTCGCATTCATCAACGAATCCTATATCCAGCACTTATGATTTATAAAGAAACAAGCTATCAACCCCAACGCCGCTTAAGTCATGACCTATACTCACTAAAAAGATAATCCATACAATATACTAAAACGGACAAGTCATTCTCAGCTAGAAGCGTCGAAATCCCGTTAGCTCATCAGAAAAACCAGCTCGAGAAAGCTTATCAGGGAAACGAGGAGGAAAACAGAAAGGGAATTAAAGAAAAATGTCAACACAGATGGATCATGGTGAGTCATGGTATAAGAGCAGTAGTAAGAACTACTGCAGAACAAGGCGGGAGAAAAGAGAAGTGTCGCACCGCCTGATAAACCTCGATCAGAATAAATACCACCTCTCCACGGCTACGCTGAAAGGTACCTATCATTTGCCGTCGATCACATTTCTACCATCGAATACTTACAAACATTCCATCCATATCTCCCCCAAGTTCATCACCATCCAAAAGTCAAGCCTCCCTCCCAGGCAAGGAAATGACTTCAAAGACCTAGACGAGTCCGCGAGTCCCACAGCGCTCCCAAATCAACGTTTTCCCGTATCTTTCGGTTTTAGTTCAGGGGAATGTTCAGAGTAATGACGGCCTCTCTTCTATAAGCTTAGGGAACTGATGTCTATTCTCAAAGTGAGACCATTCATTGAGATTGAGCTACAGGAGTATTAGAGTAGATAGACACCAGCTCGGGTCAGGATCTAGAAGTGAACCTTTTCCTCTCGATTTATGAATTGCCCCGTCGTTTTATGCAGGTACTTTTGTAAAGAGACATTGCTTTGCACTTTAAGGTTGGTTTCTCAGAGCCGATTTAAGTTCAAGTCCAGTATTGCAAATACAACCTCGCCATATGCTTTTTTCTCCCTTGTATTTCAAGAAGCCCCAATAATGGCATGCACTGTGACAAATCTTCGCTGGAAATATGCGGTTACTCTTGCTGTTCTGTGATAATCATACAAGTTGGTATCGTCAGCAAGTATGATATAATCCTCACAAAGGGGTCACAAGATAATAAGAGCTCTCACTGACGAATTCTCCGCATTGCCGAATATCAGGTTCCGACCACCTGATATTCCTCTTCCGCTTCTCTGTCTGTAGAAAACATCAAAAGCTGGTGGTTAGTAACCTCAACCCCGGTGTGTAAACCTATTGATTACGTATAGAGTCACATTTTAATGCTATCACACCATCAAACTATCGAGGATGAGGTAATTTCCGCAGCACATAAAAGCCTTTGGTGTGTTGACTAAGGATTATGTCAATCACTATCTTCAATAGACTACACACCCATGCACAGTAGAACTCAACTTGGACACCGGCTATCTTAACGTCACTCTGACGAGCCCAATCCGGCCAAAATCCAGGATCGCTGTCAGCTTACAGTATAGCTACCCATAGCGATGAGAATTGGATTTCTCCGTCTCAGACGGTATGTGAGAAGTTTTCTTTCTACGACCCGTTGACATGGTTAAATGTACTAAGCAGAAATGTACATGTTGTACTACGGTACTGGAAGGTATTGGCATTTCATGAAGTTTGAAAGGGGGTGCGCAGAGAGTCCTGACGGACAGGAAAAGTGGCAGAGATTCCGTTTCTTTATACATATTGGCCGTAGGTTGGTTTACAATCTTTCATCTGGTCCATAATATAAACAAACAACTTCACTTGACTCTCAGTCAATCTGATGATTCTAACAGAATGGAGTAATAAACCATGCAATGTTAAGCTACGCCAACAAAAGAGGAATGAATGCATGCCACGTTTTCTGTCCACCAAGAGAGATGACATACCCGCAAGTTGACTGTAACCTTCCGTTTTCTCCATATCTTGTGTATCGTCATTTACCGGGTCGGGGTTCACGGTGCATGCTTCCATTAGTCTCCGATTTCTTCTTGTAAATCGTAGATGGGTAATAAATAAACTAAGCTTCCGAGGTTCTAGTTGCTTTTGTAGAATATTCCACAATATCGATATATGTTTTGTTTATGCAGTGTGCATTGCATGACAATTAGCCTTATATTCGAATATTGCTATTCGAACCCAGTTTGAGGTTGAGACTAGACCTAGGAATACTGAAATTCATGACTGATAAAACTATACAGTTTCAGACAGACGATTGAGATACACTAGATCATCTAGAGGTCGAGGCAGAAGTAGCAAATTAAAATCAAAAAATGGCGGTCAGGGCATGCAAGCGGTATCTCGGTTAACTTCCGACAACCTACTTTGCATACTAAAATTCTCACCCACAAAAGGAAAGAAGGCAGATCTTCGATAGGCTGTAATAGAATCAAGGAATCAAGTTACGAATACTAGGTATACCAAAAGCATGTATGTTTAATAAGCTGGTGTCGCATTAGACCTTTTTCACGGTAGAAACTCGACGATACTATCTAATTAGAACTGGTTTCTGTTCCTCGCGGTGATCCGTTTGACGGTATGAAAGTTGGAAGCTGATAAGAGAGTTCTTGGTCTCCTTCGGAAACGAAATATAAGGAAGTGATTCCTTGCGAAGTGCCACCCAAGTCAACAACGTCTGCATTCAACGATACTGTAATCCTTTCTCGATAACAGATCAATCCATCCTTCGCATCAAAAAGGGAGCCCACAGATTCTCCCTGCTCATTCCCGCCATGCAGAAGCGCTAGCAGTTTCTCGACGCATGTTCCAAAAAAGTACTCCTCAACAACATCGTTGTCTCAGTCTCATGTGCTACTATCAAAACACTCGCTTGTACAACATAACGTCGTCCAACCCCACAACTTCCACAGTACCGTCTACAACATCCCGTGCCATGCAATCGCACGCCGTACGACAAAGTATCAGTGTTTTCCTTATAAGATGTATGAGAACGGCCCGAAATGCTTGACTATACATGAAAGAAATCGAGGCTTCGTTTGTTGTTTTACTACTTGGTCAGGAATATGTCTTAACCACCCTTTGAACAATTGGTCCCCGACGCTCCGGAAGTTTTTAAAAAGTCTGCTTACAGGTCAGCTCAGCTTGCCAATTATTAGTTCTTAAAGAATCTAGGCGAGGCCATGCATGAAGACGGAATACTGCGGCAGATGCACTTGGTAAGTGTGGGATACTCACATCAAGAAATACGGTGGATTTGGTATGGGTGGAACAATACTTCCTCTTCTCTATCATTCATTTTTACCTCTGATATAGAAGCTTTTCTCGTGTATAAAAAGTCCCTCCTCCCCTCTAACATCCCTCATCATCACTCCCAGTCCCAGTAATCCAATCCCCTCAATCCATCCCCCATCTACCCCCACACCCCCTATCAAAAAATGCACTTCCACCTCCCCTCCCTCCTAGCCCTCATAACCACCACCTCACTCGCAGCTCCCTCCCCAGTCTCCAACGAACCCGCAACCGGGACCCTCGAAAAACGCATCACGTAAGTATACCCCCGCACATTTCCTCTCCAAAACTGGACTACTAACACGAAAAAAAAGCCACACCGGTCTAGCAACCGTCTACACCCAACAAGGCGGAACCGGTTCCTGCGGACAGCGAAACCCAGATTCCGCATTCATCGCTGCGATCTCTACGTCCTGGCAGGGGAGTGGGTATCCACCTGCGTTTTGTGGGAGGAAGGTGCTGGGTAAATTCTATTCTATTCCTATCTTACCTACTTTCATATCTAAAGATATAAAATGAAGTTTGTATGTTTTACTGATATCTTCATGGGGGTAGTCACCAACGTAGGAAGTAACGACGGCGTCGGCGGCCAGGGAAATACCATCATTGCGACGGTCGAGGATACCTGTCCTGGGTGCGATGCGGACCATATTGATTTCTCGGTTGGGAGTTGGAATCAGTTGACTAATAATGCTGCGTTTGGGACGGCGAATATTGAGTGGTGAGTTTTTTTGTGATTGTAAAGGAGGGAGGTTTGAATAACTGATTTTGGGTAGGCATTTTTGTAATGTTGATGGACAGTGTTGAGACGGTGAAGTGGGAGTGAGAGATGCGTCCAGATGTTGGTCTAAGTTTGAAAAGGTTGATTGGGCGGAAGGAGTGTGTTTTTCTGAACAAGAGGGAAGTCATTTGGTGGATTCATTTTATTTCCAAGACATCTTGAAAGACCCTAAGTAATAGATATATGAAAATCTTTGGAAAAGTTAAAACAACTTCAATTTAGCGTACGAAAGAACTACTCAACTACTCGAGTCGTACTCGAGTACTACTCAAGTAGAGTAGAGTAGAGTAGCGGATTCCACTAATTAAGTAGGGATGAGTCTTGAATTTGACTACTCGAGTAGTCCTCGAGTACTACTTAAGTAGTAGTAACGTGACTAAAACGTGACTAAACTACAAAATAGTTGTCCTTAAATAGTAGCTCTCCTCGAGACTCTCTTATCTCTTACTCCTTATTTTCTCGATAAAAAAATAATTATTAAAAGGGACAGGATATTCGACTCTAAAATACTATATTATTATCGCTTATTCCTTATATAGGGGGCCCGCAAGGTCCGAACTGTCGGTCCAATTTACTCCGTACTACTCAAGTAGTACTCAAGTACTTGGCGAGTAGAGTAGAGAAGGATTAAACCCTACTTGAGTAGAGTAGAGTAGGTGCCACTACTCTACTCTACTCTACTCAATTCTTACGCTCCTTCAACCCCCCATCAGTCAGCTAAAAACCCCTCTTCCATCAAAACCATTCCTCTATAAATCCCAAGCCCCCCCCC
>UNPT01000796.1:0-10192 GCA_900536445.1 Hymenoscyphus occultus
GGATTTCCTTCTACCACAAGAGCAGGTAAGTAGAGCGTCTTTATGGTGGAATCGCATGTGGTAGTTTGCAAAGTCTCCATGTTGAGAGCGGGCTGCAAGGATCCGCCCAAGTGCTCCTCGGTCTATTGAGAGCAAGTCCTTGTTCTTGTCATATGAGATCCCTAGGTCTAGGTAGTGATACGGTGCTGTGATGTACCAGAGTTTTGCTATTGCCCTAGTAGCCTCTGTTTAATCGCTTAGGATAGCTAAGCGATCCAAGGATTTCCATTGGTTATTGTCACGTGACCAAAGGTCGCTAGACGGGGCGACCAGGCTAGCAGTCTAGTAGCGACTGCAAGACCAGGCTAGCAGGCTAGCACATAAGTATGAAGGTTCTATATAAGACTAGCACGTCTGCCATTAGATAGGAGCTTCGTGCTCAACTTAGTTATCAATCTTATTATATTGCTTGACATCTTTGATACAAGTAACGAGTTCACTTCCAAGTGAACAACCCGATAGTCTTCTTCTTATCATAGCATACCAACCAGCGAACACCCAGCCAAGTTTAGTTAGCCAGTTTGAGTATTCGTTACAGTGCCTTCCCCTCTTTTTATACCTTACCGCCCTATCGTCAACGCTTAGAGCAAGAAGCTCTGACCAGGTATTAGAGACTTCACTGGTACGAAGAGCTTTCTCTTCTCTTCTCTTCTCTCTTTAGCTTATTCTCTTTAGAAATATATTACCTTTTACTTATACTGTATACTTTGTATATAACCCGTGATATTAGAATAAGCTCTTCCTACATCTTTATAAGACTCGGGAATATATAATAATAAGTAAGCCAGTACTCTAAACTAAAGACCCAAGAAAATAAGTAAGCTAGTACTCTAAACTGAAGACCTAAGAAAACGAAAAACGAAAAACGAGTAAGCTAGTACTCTGAACTGAAGACCCACGAAAATGAGTAAGCTATTACTCTGAACTGAAGACCCACGACGACGAGTAAGCCAGTACTCTGAACTGAAGACCCACGACGACGAGTAAGCCAATACTCTGAACTAAAAACCACGACAATGATACTATATGTAAGAAAACGAAAAACCTCTAGTTATACAGAAGCATCAGATATCGCAACCATAAGAAAAAGTACTAAAAGACAAAAACAACATACAGTAGAGGGAGTTACAACAGAAGGAAACTTAGTACTGTTACTTTAAGAATAGAACCTAGTTATATCAGCCCCCCCTTAGTTCGAAGCGTATATTTAATTGTAGAACGTAACAATAGCTACGTTAGGAGCAAGAATCGACGTTTTAAGCAAGAGTACTCCTACTACTACCTCTACCCTACCTTTGCTACAAGGACATCCTCAATTTAGCTAAACTCCTAGGATAGGAAGTCTAATAGTACGTCTAAAGCTACGCCTACTAAATATTGTGACGGATCGTCACGTGGCTGAGAGTCACGAGGTGGTGCCGGGTGCATTCCTATTGTAGTAGAATAGCGAATTGATCGTCGATCAATTCTTGTGCCTTTTTGGCCCGCTGGCGCAGTTGGTTAAAGCTATTCCATCCATGCTCGTCACAAATATAGCGAAATTCTCAGGTATTAACCTAATACTTTACTCCTAGTTTGAAGGCTAGCTCGAAGCCAAACTCGACATAGACAGAGGTACTATTAGAAGTAAGAAAGAGAGGGTCTAGTATGTATTTAGACGACTAGAAAGGGAAGCCGCTACTAAGATTTGGCCATAGATAAAGACAGCAAAGAATAACAAGTCTCTGACCGTCCTAGGACTAGTTAGGCAGATAAGAACACTTTTTTAAGACCTAAGAAGTATGTAAAAAGCCCTAAGTAAACTTAATACTCTAGAGCAAGGTAAGAAGCCTATCTTAGAATTCCTTACAGAATTCGATTATCTTCTTCTCGAAGCCGAAGGATATAAATAGGCAGATACGATTAAGAAATCTCTCCTTAAAGCAACTCTGTTAACTTTAATCATAAGAGGCCTTATTAGTACCCTAGTGTCACGAATCACGTGTTCACGTGATACTTGTTATAATAAGAGGCGCAACCCTCGATAGGCACATCCAGGTTTCTTATAGCAAATAGGGATCGCTTAGAATAGCTAAGCGATCCAAGGATTTCCATTGGTTATTGTCACGTGATCATTAGAGCTTGCAGGAGCTTTACATAGAGCTTTTGGAGCCTCGCATAGAGCTTTTGGAGCTTCACTTGGAGCTTTGGATCTTGGGATCTAAGGGAGTATAAAGGTTCTATATAAGACTAGCACGTCTACCATTAGATAGGAGCTTCGTACTTAACTTAGTTATTAATCTTATTATATTGTTTGATATCTTTAATACAAGTAACGAGTTCACTTCCAAGTAAACAACCCGATAGTCTTCTTCTTATCCTAGTATACTAACCAGCGAATACCTAGCCAAGTTTAGTTAGCTAGTTTGAGTATTCGTTACACTTTGAGCACCTACTTTAAGTCGAAACTATCACGATAGCTCCCACCACACCGCCAGTAGTAGGACCGGCTACCAGCCCCTAGGCTAGCCGAGTTAACCTCCCCGAAACTAGCGGAGGGACTACTATGACAAACATTAACACTCCTCGATCAAGAAACGTCGACGACGACGACGACGACGACGACAGTATACTAGATACACCTAACCCTTACAAGGTCGAGGCACTTAAAAACATTAAAGTCAAGATGCCCGACACGTACAACGGAAAGCGAACGGAACTCGACTTATTCCTTCTTTAGATAGACATCTACTTTAACTTCAACAAAGAGAAGTTCGAGGACGACTACAGCTTCCGCTCGATCTTCGCTGTCTCCTACCTTAGGGGACCAGCGCTAGAATAGGCCTAGCCTTACCTCAAGGATTACTTCGACAACAATAGAGGAAACATAACTATAACCAAGGCTATGTTTAGGTCTTAGGGAGGATTCAAATAGGCGATTCGACGAGTCTTCGGAGACTTCGACGCTATCCGTACTACGGTACGCAACCTTCTAGGTTTACAATAAACCGGATTAGCTATTAACTACGCTAACGAGTTCTAGCGATATAAGAATAAATCAGGGTGGGACGCCCCTGTACTTATAGAATTGTTCTAGAGGGGACTTAAGACGTATCTTCGTAAGGAGATAGTAAGACAAAATATAACCTTCTTAAATATTATAACTATAATTAAGACTATTATCTAGTTAGATAACCGTCTCTAGGAATTTAGGAAGTTATCCCCGAAGTAGGAGAATTAGTCTAAGGGACATAAGCGGTAGAATCGTTCCTATTACGGAAAAGGCCGTAAAGTAGACGCCGCTAAAAAGAAACCCTTCCCGCGGGAAGGAGGCCTTTCCTAGGAGGAACGTAACTAAAGACGCGAGCAAAACTTATATTACTCTTATAGCAAATCCGGCCATCGAGTAAACGAGTACTACGCGAAGGACGCGAAGAAAACCTAGAAAGGAACAAAGCAAATTAATACTATAGCTAGAAGGGAAATAGCTATACTTAAAAAACGAATGTTAACTAGCGACAAACTCGAGGAAATAGGGATCTATACCTAGCTCGAGAACGACTTAGAACTCGACGAGTACTACGCTACGAGATCTAACGACAAACACTCTTTGCCCCTCTAGTCATAAGAGAATAAGTAGTATAAGTCCGACGAGTTAGGATTATTAGAGTTATTAGACAGTACCTTAGGGGACGAATATAATCTATTAAAATAGAACCCCGAGGTTAAAGAAAATTAGATATTTATTAGAACCTTTATATTAGGTAATAGATAGGTCTATATAGACGGGCTGAAGTTAGACTTCTAGAGCCCGTATACTACTTATGGCAGCGAACTAGTTACCTTGACCGCCTATAAGGTAATAGATTATAACGACTATTAGATAACTTTCAAGAGTATCCCGTTAGGACAAATAGTTATTAAAGCTACTAAGTATTACGATAAGAATAACTTAGATAACAAACCTTAAGAAGAGGTATATCTAGAACTACTACTATAGGTCGGAGACACCTAGAGGGTATACAATATAACTCTATAGACTAGCGAATAGAGATAGGTAAGCGAACCAGAGTTCGTTGGTTAACCTAAGCTAAACTTCGTAGGAGACCTCCCGAAAGCATAGTTAGACCTATACGTAGATAGAACGTATATAGTAGAACAGGTAGATAAGATAGGAGTCTTGTTCTTACCTACGAGAGGTAGAGACAGACATCTATTCCTGGTTCGCTACGCTAGCTAGGATAAGGAAATCTGCGCTACTTCCGGAGACTAATAGTTAGTAGTAACTATAGTTATACGAGGGAAGGAACTCCGAGTAATAATAGACTCGGGAGCTATAGGAAACTTCCTTTCCCCGAACTTAGCTAGGAAGCTAAACGTCCCTATTAGGAAGACGGTACCCTACTAGTTAACGGTAGTAGACAGGACGGAAATAGGATACTAGAACAGGATAATTAACTAAAGTACTATTCTAATAAAAACTACTATCGACGGACACTATTTAGATATATAGTTCGATATTATTAAAATAGGAAGCAAGGAAGCGATTCTTAGTATACCTTAGATTAGAGAACATAATCTAGATATTGATTAGAAGGTAAGAAAGATTACCTTTAGTTATTATAGTTACAAGGGTTTGTATAAATAACTACAAGGCCAGAACGAAGTTTACGCTACTTCTTCTAAAGAGCCTGGACACCTAGGAAAGGGTCCTCCACAGGTCGGCAAAGGAGCCGATTCAGAGTTACTTATATAGTATAGAGAATTTAAGGATCTGTTCGAGAACCCGGAGGACATGCGTACCCTTCCCGAACATCGCCTATAGGATTACGAGATTAAATTAAAAGAGGGTTATAACCTTAGGAAGTAAAAGCTTCGACCTTATAATTAGAGGAACCTTTAGCTACTCGAAGAGTACGTTAAGGAAGGAATTAAGAAAGGACATATTCGGAAGTCAGAGTTACTAACTGCTTCGAATATATTAATCGCTAAGAAGAAAGACGATCTAAATAGTAGAGCTTATATTAATTACCGAGAAGTTAACAACGCTATAGTTAAGGACGCTTATCTGTTACCGACCGGCTAATACTTGTAGGACAAGTTAGGCCGAGCTAAGATATTTACTAAGCTCGACCAACGAAATACTTTTAGCTTAATTAGGATTAAGCCGGGAGATAAATAGAAGACGGCATTCGTCTTACTATTAGGACTCTACGAGTATAATATAATACTATTCGGACTTACGAACGTACTAGCTACTTGTTAGAGACAAAACAATAGTATTCTAGAAGACTAACTAGGAGTAACTATTATCTATTACCTAGATAATATTCTAGTATACTTAGAACAAAAGGAAGACTATTAGGGACACGTTAGAGAGGTCTTATAGAGACTCGCTGCCGTAGACTCCCGCCTTAAGTTATCGAAGTACGAGTTCGGAATAACTTGTACTATCTTCCTTAGATATATAATTAGCCCTGGTTAAATAGAAGTTAACCTAGACAAAATTAAGGTAATCGTAGAATAGAAATCACCCGAGAACGTTAAGGACGTCTAATTATTCTAGGGATTCGCTAACTTTTGTTAACAGTTTATAGCGGACTATGCTGGATTGTCTAAACCCCTAACGGACTTAACTAGGAAAGATAAGACATTCTCCTAGGACAAGACGACGGAACAAGCATTTTAGGAAATTAAGAAGCGATTCGCTAAGGAGCTAATCCTTAGGAATCACGACGTTAACAAACTAAGCACTATTGAGACAGATGCTTCGGACACTGCTATTAGAGCTATACACTTATAGCCCAATGAGAACGGGAAGCTAATACCTGTCGTATACTTCTCGAAAACATTGGATTCAGCTTAGTAGAACTATAGTATCTTTAAGAAAGAACTCCTCGCTATAGTCCTAGCTTTAGAGCATTGGAAGATTTACCTTCAGGGTACAAAGCACTAGGTAACTATCCTCACTGACCATAAGAATCTAAAGACATTTATAATAACTAAGGAGCTTAGTAATAAAAGACTCGCTAGGTGGTCGCAAATCCTAGCTAGATTTGACATCGTGATTCGTCACGTTAGTAGAACGTCGAACGTACGAGTAGATATGCTTAGCCGGAAACTAGGCTACGAAGGAGACAAGGAGTATAAAAAGATTACGATCTTAAAAACCCTTAAGAACGGAGACCTTGCCCTAACGATTTATGAAATCGCTACTATAACCAAGGAGAGCCCTTAGGACAATAAAATCAGAGTAGTATAGTTATAAGACAAGATCGAAAAGACAAAGAACGGCAAGATCTAGGTCCCGGACTCATATACAAAAGAATTCATTACGGAATACTATACGACACCGGCCCATAGACATTAAGGAGTTCGCCGAACTCTCTAACGGATTAGACGGAACTACTATATTAAGAAGGTAGTAGCCGTAGTTAAGGAAGTGATAGCAGAGTGTGATACCTGTATCAGGAGTAAGGCTCCCCGCCATGCCCCCTACGGACAGATGGGCACTACTCCGATACCACCAACCCCTTGGAAGTCGATCTCTTAGGATTTTATAGTAAAATTACCGAAATCTAAGGATCCGATGACAGGCGTCGAGTATAACTCGATCCTAGTTATTATAGAAAGGCTAACGAAATACATAATCCTAGTACTATACAAAGAGTTAAGTATAGCCGAGGAATTAGTATTCGTATTCCTTAAAGAAGTAGTCTCGAAATATGGACTACTAGAAGAGATTATCTTAGACAGAGATAAGCTCTTTACCTTATTGTTCTAGATAGTACTCACGGAGCGCTTAGGAGTAAAAAGAAAGCTATTAATAGCATTTTACCCCTAGACAAATGGAGGGAACGAACGTATGAATTAAGTGGTTAAGACATACCTTTGTTATTATATAAATTACTAATAGGACGATTAGGTTAAACTACTACTACTAGTAGAATTCGTATATAATAGCTTAATAACGGAAACAATACTTATTACGCTATTCTACGCTAACTTTAGGTATGAATTAGAAGCGTATCGGGAACCATTAGCTACAATAATAGATAACTAACTTACCTATATCTAGGTCTCGAAAATCAAAGGTTTGTATATAGAACTCGTAAGTAAATTATAGTTTGTGGTAGAAAGAAACGCGCACTACTATAATAAACGACGTAGTCAGGAGCCAACGTTAAAAGAGGGGGATAAAGTCTACCTTATACAGAAAAACATTAATATAAGGAGACTAAGCAATAAACTAGACTATAAGAAACTCGGACCATTTAAAATCAAGAAGGTCAGAGGACTATTAAATTATAAATTAGTACTACCAGAGATAATAAACATCTACCTAGTATTCCATATATCCTTGCTTAAACTAGTACTACCGGGAGCACTACTAGCCCTATACACAGAAATTCAACCCGTTAACCTAAACGCCGAATATGAGGTTGAGAAGATTCTTAACTATAGGGTTGTTAGAGGACAAATTAAGTACTTGATCAAATGGTTAGATTACCTATATTCGGAAAACACCTAGGAACCAAAAAAGAACATTACCTAGTACTCGGAGGAACTCCAGGAGTTCCACCATCGAAACCTAGGGTTGCCCATATCTTAGGATCACCGGAGAGAGTTTCGAAGAAAGTAGGATTAAGACCTAGTTTAGGGAAAGGATCGGAGGTAGCAGGGGTTAGAAGGGCGGCCAGCCGGGCCGCCTCCTTTTCCTTTTACTTCTTCTTTTCTTGGTCTTCCTTCTCTTTTCTCTCCTGTTCTTTAGCAGCGTTAAGCTCCTCAAGGGACTTAAATCTACAAGCTAGTATATCGTTCTACCGACGAACGATCATCTTCTTTTATTTACGAAGTCGTAGTATCTTCGCCATAGCCTCTTCCTCCTCTACCTCCAGCTTCTCCGCTTATCTCGTAAGGGCGTCCTAACCTATCAGAAATTCCGGCTCGCCATTACACTTCGTCCTCCTAGTATAGACACACTCGGAACAACGAGAAGTACTAGAAGACATAATATAGACTCTATTGTTCTTTTGATAATAGGAGTAATACATTGCCGCGAAGTTTCCATAGTTCTTGATTCGATCGAAGAGGACGTTGCGATCGTAGGATTTCTTAGAGGACATATTGAAGGGAAGGAAGGCTAATAGCCTTCTAACGATATTTCTTTGGTTGTACTTAAGCTTGGGGACCAAGCTAAGCTAAAAAGGGGATAGTGTCACGAATCACGTGCTTACGTAATACTTGTTATAATAAGAGGCGCAACCCTCGACAAGCATATCCAGGTTTCTTATAGCAAATAGGGGTCGCTTAGACTAGCTAAGCGATCTAAGGATTTCTATTGGTCACTGTCACGTAACTAGACTTGATCATGCTTAATTAAGTAAGTAATACTAAGCAAGATCATACGGATCAGAGTAATTAGTATGATCAAGGAAAACGAAGGTTCTATATAAGACTAGCACGTCTGCCATTAGATAGGAGCTTCGTACTTAACTTAGTTATTAATCTTATTATATTATTTGATATCTTTAATACAAGTAACGAGTTCACTTCCAAGTAAACAACCCGATAGTCTTCTTCTTATCATAGCATACTAACCAGCGAACACCCAGCCAAGTTTAGTTAGCCAGTTTGAGTATTCGTTACAATTAAGGTCTCTACCTCCGTTATAGTAGCGCAGATTACTTTTTAAGAGGCTACTAAGTATAACTATCTAATAAAAAGTTTATAAATAGTAGAAAAATAGTAATACAAATCTTATCGATGTCTCCCTCTATAAGTAATAGGAGGAAGGCTAAAGAAGAAGGAGATAACGACTCTGAAGAGTCGGGAAAAGAATAGCTTCTAGGAAAAGACGCTACTTGAAGCATATAGAGAAAGAGGTAGTTAAGGAGTAGAAAGAGTTTAAGAAGAATTTAATAGATAGTGTTCCTTTTATTATATTAGCTTTACTTAATAAAAATTGTTTTATAAAGACTCTGGTTAATACTAGTTCTCTATTATATAGTCTTATTAACTCTTACTTTACTACTTGCTATAATCTCCCGCGTATGAAAATCAGGCCTATTAGCCTTACGGCTTTTAACTAGGAAATAGGAGGAATAGTTACAGAAGTAGCGTACTTCCTACTAGATATTAATAGATACTAAGAAAGACGAATTTTCTGTTATATAGTACCCTACTTAGTTAATATTCCCGAGTCTTGTAAAGATGTAGGAAGAGCTTATTCTAATGTCACGGGTTATATGCAAAGTGTACAGTGTAAGTAAAAGGTAATATATTTCTAAAGAGAATAAGCTGAAGAGAGAAGAGAAGAGAAGAGAAGGCTCTTCGTCCCAGTAAAGTCTCTGATGCCTGGTCAGAGCTTCTTGCTCTAAGCGTTAACGATAGGGCGGTAAGGTACAAAAAGAGGGGAAGGCACGTGCGTGTGCACAGCTACTCCATAGCCGTGCTTTATCCTGGGTACTAACCTATTACAATAATAGAAGGTATACTTCTATAGTTTAATAAAGAGGAAGTTTTACGCCCTTATGTATTCTTCTTAAAGAAGAACGTACTCACTAAGTATAACTACGAAATCTACGACAAGGAAATACTAGTAATTATTAGATATCTAGAAAAATAGGACGTAGACCTACGCTCTATAAAGCACTTTTAAATTTAAACTAACTATAAGAACCCAGTGTAATTTATAATAGTATAATAACTAATGAAACGCTAAATACGATGGTTACTACTACTATCACGCTATAACTTCTTAATTAGCTATATTCTAGGAAAGGAGAACAAACGAGTAGACGCTCTATTAATTTAATTTAATTTAATTTAAATTTATTTAACGTCCGGCGAATACAGCAAGCCTTCGTGTAGCTAGGTTCTAAACATCCCTTAATAGGGCAAAGGACGCTAGGGGGGTACCCTAGAGGTCAAGGGGGGTAGAATGGGAGACTATTCTACAAATATCAGGCTAAAGAGAGAGCCCGCTTCTGGACTGACTCTTATACATAAACAGGAAGTATTAAAGGATAAAAACAAAGGAAAGAGATTAAGGCTAGTCCGAGTTCGGCCTATTAGGGCAGATCTTAGAGTAGAAGTTGGATTTGTAGAAAAGTTCTCGAAAGAGCTTCTCTGAAAAAGGTCCGAAGAGAAGACAAGGGTCACGTTTAGCCTT
>UNPT01000795.1:0-10231 GCA_900536445.1 Hymenoscyphus occultus
TAAACTAGCTAGCTAGACAGGAAACCAGGGGCCTACCCCCCCTGGCGTCTTTTGCCCCAACGGGGACTGAAGGACACGTGTCACACACGTGCCCGCTAAGACGTTAAATAGACACACACACACACACACACACACATCCTAAGCGATCCCTATTTGCTATAAGAAACCTGGATGTGTCCGTCGAGGGTTGCGCCTCTTATTATAACATGTTTCACGTGAACACGTGATTCGTGACAGCTTCTATAAATTAATTAAGAGTCTACGAAATAGTCTAGTATCTATAAGATATTATATATGTATTAACCGAGCTTTAATAATTTTATAGCTAATTATCGCTTATAAATCTACTTAAATAATATACGAATATATCCTATAGCTATAACTCTATAACTAACTACTAAAAACTCTATAGAATTACTTATTAATAAAAGCTTAGAGTTAATATCGACCTAACTCAGTTCCGCGAGGGAAGAGATTAACTAGTAGCTACCTAATAAACCTTTAATTAAGATAGATAAGTTCTATAAAGGAAGAGATTAACTAGTAACTACTTAATAACTAAGGTAGACAAGGAAATTAGCGCTATAATCGTTAAGTAAAGACTTTATATATATAGGCTTAGGAAGCGCCGAATAATAAGTTTATACTTTTTGCTTAGTTTTAAGGAAATTAGCTCTATAAATAATACTATAAAAGTAAAAGAATAAAAAGGGTTAAAATAAAAAAGCTACTACGTCTAAGTAAGGGTTCTAGTAATAAGTAATTATATAAGTATATCCTTAACTATATTCGGACTATAAACTAGGGCTATAAAAGACTTCTTTTGATATAAAGGATTAGAAGGGTTAAAATAGAAAATCTACTACCCCTAACTATAGATTTAAGCTATAGATAACTATATAAATATAGAAGGATTAGGAGAATCTAAGTCGATTCTTACTTCTAAAGATACCTATAGATAGTCATATAGAGGTCGAGACTACTATCTCTAACTATATATATATAAAGGAATACTATAGAGTTATTATAATAGAAGATAGTAGATAAGTTAAAATACCTCTTTATAAAACTCCTAAGAACTTTATTTAGGCTATAAATAATAATAAGGTATTCCTAAAATTAGGTATAGTTCCTTCTATATCTAGCTAGATATATACTCTAAACTATTATAAGGAAGTCCTTTACTTAGCGTTACCTCTATAAGTATTAACTTAAAATAAACTTAAAGAGGGTATTAAGTATATAGAACTTAAGAATACTAAGCTAGAGGATCTTGTTACGGAGCTGGAGCTCCATCACGTGTTGTTGGTGCCTTGGAGGCCTGAGGCCGTCATACCCCTCTTTATCTGTCGTTCGAACCTTTGGTCTTGGTTCTTCACTTTGAATTCTAAGTAGTAGGTTAGAAGAAATATCGAGTCTGTTACAGATCTAATACTATAATATTTAGTAGTTAGGAGAATAAAGTCTAATTATACCTTCTATAAATTATATCTTCTACAAATTATACCTTCTATAAATTAATCTACCTTTTACTACCTCTACCTTTTACTAACTCTACTATCTACTAGTTCTACTATCTACTAGTTCTACTATCTACTAGTTCTACTATCTACTAGTTCTACTATCTATAAATTAATCTATATCTATAAATTATCTATAAATTCTATCTATATCTATAAATTTATCTACTGTCTATAAATCTATTTCCTAAACTAATCTACTATCTACTAACTAAAATAGTACCTCTAGGGATAAATCTATTATACCTATAATACTCTTTAACTCTAAGGACGTCTAAGTTATTAACTTAGTATATAGTTAGAAGCTTATACGCGAAAGAGTATTAGTTAATAATAGTTAGCGCTATAAGAAAAACCTATAGCGTAATCTAAACTCTTAATATAGTAACTTAAGTACTTAATATCTAACTTTTTATTGCTAGGCCCTAGCTTCTAGCTCTTTAACTCTAAGAACGACTAAGTTATTAAATTAATACGTGGTTAAAAGCTTAAGTATAGTAGAGTATAAGTTAATAATAAATAAAACGCGACAGTATACTTATAGCTAGTAAATAAACTAATTCTATAATAGAGTAAAACAAGAATAAGAAAATAACTATATTTTTAGTTATTATACCCTCTAAACTACTTACGGTTTATAACTACTTATAGTATATAAATATAGTAAGGTTAATATAGATAATAATAAAGATAAGTTAGCCCTAGATAATAACCTTAGCTATAATAACGTTTTTAATAAAGATAAGGATAAAATACTAGTTTAATTTACTTAGTTCTTACCTATATATTTTATATTCATAGATTAAAGTATTTATATAATATTCTATAGTATTCCTAGTATTAGAATCGATATATAGTAAATCGATTAGTTAAGTACCTCTACTCTAGGATCGAGTAATAGCCTAGGACTAAGTCTATTTCTAGGTACGAATAAGTAGTAGTAGTAATTAAAATATAGGTAGTAGGATATTTCTAGGGTCTAGTAGCTATAGAGGGCCTAGTAGCTATAGAGCTTATATTCCGACTTGTTACTATCGGGATTTTAATTAAATCTATTAAGGTTTGTTACTATAATATTATACTAAGGGTTCAAGAGTCTATAGAATATATCGCTCTATAGACGAGGTCTTAGAGGAGTATATAGAGGGCTATAGATAGGGGCCTTTCTTTTACCCTTTAACTTCGTAGATTTATAAGGGTTTTTATGAGTTAAAGGGTCAGCTTTACGCTATCTAAGTAGTGGTATGTTAGAAAGAAGAAATAAAGGTAGAAGAAGTAGTAGTAGAAGTAGTAGTAGAAGTAGTAGTAGAAGTAGTAGTAGAAGTAGTAGTGGAAGTAGTAGTAGAAGTAGTAGTAGAAGTAGTAGTAGAAGTAGTAGTAGAAGTAGTAGTAGAAGTAGTAGAAAAAGTAGTAGTAGAAGTAGTAGTAGAAAAAGTAGTAACTAGTTATACTTATATAATAAAAAGGGGACAAAAAGTATATTAAAAAACATATACTTATTAATTAAGTACGTACTTTTAGCCTAGGCGACGAAATTCTATATATTAAATTATTAAAATTCTATATTTTAGCTAGTTTTTATATTTTTTTATAGTAAGCTATATTCTAGGTATATAGGCTAAAAATCGAGCTATACGAATCTAATATCCTAACGTTAATACTAAGCTACTACCCTCTACTATACTACTAGTAGCCTTATATATTACGGAGTAAGGGATATACTAGAAAGATTACGTAAAAACGTATTAAAACGTAACGAATCTACTCCTATATAAATCGTTTATTTAGAGCTATTAAAAGCTCTTTACGGATTAAAATAATTAGCTAGGATTTAGTTTATAACTTTAGTTATAATTCTTATTCGACTAGGATTCGAAGTATTAAACGCGGATTTATATATCTTTATTAATTATAAAGATTATATATATATATATATATAGACGACCTAGCTATTATAGCTTCGATAATAAAGCTAGTATAAAACCTAATACGCGAACTATAATAATACTTCAAATTAAAAGATAAAGGACTTATAAAAACCTACCTGGGAGTTAGTATAATTAGAATAAAAAACCAACTATAATTAAGCTAAAAGAACTATATTAATAAGTTTCTTAATAAGTAGGCTTACTTAAATATAACCTTATATATACTCTAATAGACCCAAAGATTAGCCTAGAACCTGATAAATACTAAACGACTATAACTAAGACCTAACTATTTTAAGCTATAATTAGATACTTACTATATATGTTTATATATGTATAACCTAATATAGCTTACGCGATAATTGAATTATCTTAATTCGCGTCTAATTTTTTAAAAGAATACTTTATTATAGCTAAACATATACTAAGGTAAATAAAATTTAGCTTATATATAGATAATAAAAGCGCTCTATAATTAGGGTATAACTTTATATTTTATAATAGAATAAAGTATATATTACGTATATACCTACGGCTATTTACTCGAAGTATAGTTCGAAACTAGTTTAAAGGTTTAACTTAGTTCTAGAACTAAGTTAATAGTAGAGTTAAAACTAAAAACTAATTCTAAACTACTTTTAAACTACTTTAAACCTAAAGAATAGCTCTAAATCCGCTTTTTATTAGGTCTAAAACATTAGAATCACTTTGTAAGCTATACTATAGCTTATATTAGTAAATATTTTGCTAGTAAAGCTATATAAAAAGTACTTAGAAGATTTTTTTTTTAAAAGAAATATAATCTTTTTTTCTTTTATTATTTTCTCTTTAGTTTATATAGTGACTAGCCCTAATTTTAGTATCTCTATATATTTTAGACTTCGCGCTATAAGCGTATAGACCTCCGAAGTTTATCCGAGCTAGTAGATAGCGGGTAATATACTCTATAGCCGGGACTAAGGTAACGCTAAGACCTAGCACGGGCGCCGTCGGTATACGAGCTATTTAACTATTCTTCTACCTTTATAACTCGAAGTACTTAACTACTCTCCCTTCGATGTACTCGACTACCCTCCCCTTAAAGTATACAATGCCCTCGAAGTACTCGACTACTCTCCCTTTAATATACTCGACTATTCTTTCTTTAGTATACTCGATTACCCTTTCTTCGAAGTACTTTATAGCTATACTATAAAGAATTTAACTATTTTCTAGCTATATTTAAACTATATTCTAAGTTTAACTAAAGTTAAAATATAGTTTAACTTTTAGCTAATTACTATCTAATTCTAATTAGAACTAGGTTAAACTATATTAGAATATATTAGAATATATTAGAATATAATTCGAATATAATTCGAATAAAATCGGATTATAATCTAGCTTATAGTCGGCTAATAGTCGGCTAATAGTCTAAGTAGATATAATCCTAGGATAACTACTTAAATAAGTGGAAATATAAGTTAGACTATACTCGAATTATAGTTAAATTATACTCTAAGTATACTAGAAGTATACTTGAAGTATAGTCTAGTATAGTCTAGATTATAGTCGGATGTAGATTACTAAAGTAAATATAAACCTACTCAAAATACGTAATCACGTGATTTGCGTTATATTCGTGCCTATACTACTTCTACGAAACACGCCCTTTTATAACTATATACTACACTACTGCTATATATACTAGCTAGCTATACTACTACTATATACTATAATACTACTATATACTATAATACTACTATATACTATAATACTACTATATACTATAATACTACTATATACTATAATACTACTATATACTATAATACTACTATATACTATAATACTACTACTATATACCGTACCGGGTTCTCCGAGTAGTCGTCGTATAAGTGGTCGTCGTACTAGAATATACGTCTATTAGTACAAGAAATACGCCTAGGGGTTATACGTATCAGGGCTTCATACGCTTCGAGGGCTTTGTACGCTTCGAAGGGTAGTCGAGTACTTCGATAGGAGGGTAGTCGATCGAGTACTTCGAAGGGAGGGTAGTCGAGTACTTCGAAGGGAGGGTAGTCGAGTACGCAAAGATAGGATAATCGAGTGGCCCGTGCACCGACGGCGCGCGCTAGGTCCTAGCGTTGCCTCAGTCCCGGCTACGGCTATAAAGTACGCTGCCCGCTACCTACTAGCTCGGCTAAACTTCAGGGGTATATAGGCTTATAGCGCGAAGTCTAAAATATATAGAGATACTAAAATTAGGGCTAGTCACTATATAAACTAAAGAGAAAATTATAAAAGAAAAAAAGATTATATTTCTTTTAAAAAAAAAATCTTCTAAGTACTTTTTATATAGCTTTACTAGCAAAATATTTACTAATATAAGCTATAGTATAGCTTACAAAGTGATTCTAATGTTTTAAAACTAAGGCTAATTATTATATAAAAGAAAAAAGAAATTTATAAAAGAAAAAAGAATTTACGTTTTTTTTTAAAGTAAAAGATTATTCCAAGTACTTTTTAGCTTTGTTTAATCTAATACCTAGGTAGTTATTAGGATAGTACTAGAACTTAGTATAACCTAAACTATAAGTTTAATAATATTCTAATGTAAGTCTAATTATAATCTAATTTATAAATATATTTAGAATATATTTAAAATATTAAGTAAATTTAAAAATATTTAAACTATATTCGAACTATATTAGAACTATATTAGAACTATATTCGAACTATATTCGAACTATATTTAAACTATATTTAAACTGTATTTAAACTTAATTCTAGCTTTAAGTTAACTATAAATCGAACTATATTCTAATATTAGTTAAATTTTAATTTTAATCTTAAATATAATTCGAATATATTTAAAATATTAATTAAATTTAAAAATATTTAAACTATATTCGAACTATACTCGAACTATATTTAAACTAAATTCGAACTATATTTAAACTTAAGTCTAGCTTTAATTTAACTAAAAATTTAACTATATTCTAATACTAGTTAAACCTAAGTTAAAATCTTAAATATAATTAAACTTAAATTAAACTTATATTAGAATTATTATTAATGATATTCTAATAATAGTTAAATTTATAACAGTAGGTACGTAAGTAAATAAAATTCGACCTATATATACATAATAAGAGGGTACTATAAATAGGGTATAACCCTGTTTTTTATAACCGAATAAAGTATATATTTATTAAATACTACTATATAAAAAGTCTATTAATAAACAGTATTATAAACCTTATATATATAGAAACTAGAAACGAAAAAGTAAATAACTTTACTAAAGTACTTAATAAAACTAAATTTTAAGAGCTTATTATCTAGCTAGGAATTAGTTATACAAATACGCGCTTAAATTAAGGATTTATACTACTAATAAGTCGCGCTTAAATTAACAGATTATTGAAAAGAGATTTTTTACCTATTATTATATAAGAGTTTTTACCTAATTATTTAACCTATAGTATTTACTTATTAAGGGAGTATATTAAAAAGTCGGAATTATATATTATATATAAGATTCTAATAATAACTATATATATACTATATAAACTAGAGTAGTTAGCGTTTACTACTAACTATTAAATCTTACTAAAATAAGGCGTAGTAAAGTATTAGTTTTACTAATAGTTATATCGAAAACTAATATAAAAATAGCTTAACTAGATATATATGCCTTTATTAATAGACGTAGTATATACTATTTATATACGCGATATATACTACTCCAATAAGAAGATACCGGTTAACTATATACGTATACCTAAATGAGAAGGGTTTATATATAAATAATCGCGAATAAGGCTAGGGCTACGCTAGCCTAGAAGAGTCATAATAGTTATATATATAGCTAGTTTTATACCTATAGTTTTAAATAAGTTAATTAAATATTTTTACCTTAGTCTTTAATTATATAACTAATAGCTACTAAACGCTTCTTCAATATTACTTGTATATCTCTTATTAATATATCTCTTATAATATTACTCTAATAAAGGTAGAATAATCGGGTAGCTTATATACTAATAGCGCCCGCGCTAGGTTCTAGCGTCGCTTTAGTCTCGGCTATATAGTACCCCGCTAGCCTCCCGCTACCTACTACCTCGGCTAAAATTCGAGGGTCTATAGACTCATAGTACGAGGTCTAAACGTATAGGAATACTAAAATTAGAGCTAGTTACTATATAAAATAAAGAGAAAATTAGAAGGAAAAAATTATATTTCTTTTTAAGAAAAAAAAATTATTTTAAATACTTTTAAGCTTTATTTAAGCTAATATTTATTAACTAAGGTTCTATACAAGGTCTCTAATATACATTTTTAATTTTAATTGAACTTTAATAGAACTTTAGTTAAAGTTTAGTTTAAATTTAGTATAGCTTTAATTTAAGCTTAGTTTAACTTTAAAATAACTTTAATTTAACTTCTACTTAACTTTTACTTAACTTTTCTTTAACTTTTACTTTAAATCTGGTTTAATTAAATAATAATTTAACTTATATTAAACTATTAACTTAAGTTTAATTTAAGTTTAAATTTATTTAAACTATATTTCTATTACATTTAAAATATAATTTATATTTTAAGTAAAAAGTTCGAATACTTTATAAGCTTTACATAAAATACTTACGGAATAAATATAGGCCGATCGAGTATATAATATTAATTTTTAAACTTTTAATTATAAATAAGTTACTTATATAGCCTTTACTATTAGAGAAGCGAACTATTATATCTACTAGTATCCTTACCTACTTACTCTCTTATATTACTATTTAGAGCCCTAACCCCCCTCCTTTCCTCTCGCTCCCAAGGGTATTCCCCTCTTACCCTCTTTTACTATTATACCTTTTTATTATAGTCTTACTATTATAGTTAATTATAAAGGAAGAAGAAAGGGGAGGACGAGGGCTTACGAAATTATAAAGGTAGAAGTAGTAACGTAATAGCCTAGCCGGTTTAGGAATAGCTCTCGTAAGCGAAAATACGAAACTTTTACGTTTACTCGCGATAGTACCTAGTCTACCTTCCTTTCTACCTTATATTATTTCTAATAATAATAGCGATAATAATAATAAGACTAGTTTACGTAATAGTTATAATATAATAGTAGGGTATATAATAATAGGGTACGATAGTAGGGTATAATAGTATAGTATAACAGTAAGGGTATAATAGCGAGAGTATAATAGTAAAGGTATAATAGTAAAGCCTTATATATTTTTTATATAAGTTAATCTTTTTATATAAGTTAATTATAAAAATTAGTTAAATCTAAGTAAATAAATATTAGAATTAAAAATTATAAATATTATTAACTCGATTAGCTTATATTTATTCTATATATACTAAGTAAGAAATACCTTTATTAAATTAAGTTATATTATAACTAATATATATTTATATATATATATTAGTTAAAAGTAAGAGAAATTCTAGCTATATATATTAAGTAAGGTCCAGGTTATATAAGATATTATATCTAGTTTTTATATATTAAACTATTAAACTACAAAATATTATATCTATTAAATAAAAGAAAAAATATATATAAATTTTTAAATGTTACTAAAAACTTCTAAAATACTATCTTAGTAATCTATATTAGATTACTAGTAGTGATATAAGTCTATAATAATACTAGACTATAGTATTACTATCGATAGTTACTAAAGCTCTTTATAAGAAGGAATAGTAAACCTAAAAAGTACCCCTAAACTAAATATTATAAATATAACTATAAGAAGAACTAGTAGAAAGGAAGTAAAAGAGATAATAAGTATAAATACTATTAAGAAGGCTCTAATTAATATTATCTAGTTCTTAGTAGCTAAAAATAAAAATATTGAAGGAATTATAAAGGCTATAGTAAAGGTACTTAAGTACTAAGTAGAGAAAAAGAGAGGAAATAATATACTAATAAGAAGGTAAATAAAATAGAATATTTAGAACCTCTTAGGTAAGGCTACTTTATAAGAGAGGTCTCTTTTAAAAGAACTAATACTTTTTATATAAAATATATATATCTAAAGTAAATACTATAAAGTACTTTAAGTACTAGTAATAAGAATATATAGCTAAATACTATAAAGGAAGGGTAAGATATACCTAGTATACTAGTAATACTTACTAAACTAAGAATAAATACTTCTTAAAGAAGAAGGAAGCTCTTATAAAGTATACTAACTATAGAAAAGAATACTTTATCTTTTTAAAGAAAGACTACCCTATTATATAGAACTAGTCTAGGTAGACTAAAGTCTAATATAAAAATAAAGTAATAACCTTTACTTCTAATACCTATTATAAAATAGCTACTATATATATAAACTCTTTACAATAAGAGTCTAGACCCTAACCTAGAAGTAAGTATACTAAGTTAAGGAAGAGAAGTAGATTAAAGTTTATTTAGGCCTAATCCTTCCTCTAAGTAGATAAACTAAAGCTACTATAGAAAGCTACTTCTAAGAATAAGTAAGATCTTTTAGAATTTCTTATTCTTTTTCTAAGTAAGTATAACGTGGTTTACCACCGAGCGACGCATATCACCGAGCGACGCATATCACCGAGCGACGCACTTTTCCCTACCCTGCTACCTAAAGGGTAAAATTAAATAATCACAACATATTATATTAATTAATCTGAATCTAAATCTGATGAACTAGAAGTATCTACACCCTCTTGACAAGTTCGTGTATTATAACCAGACTTCCCGCAGGTACTACATCGTCGCCTAGACGGCTGCCCCTCCTTTTGCCTACCCCCCTCAGAGCGCTTGTCGCG
>UNPT01000792.1:0-10318 GCA_900536445.1 Hymenoscyphus occultus
ATACTTCCTGTTTATGTATAAGAGTTAGTCCAGAAGCGGGCTCTCTCTTTAGCCTGATATTTGTAGAATAGTCTCCCATTCTACCCCCCTTGACCTCTAGGGTACCCCCCTAGCGTCCTTTGCCCTACTAAGGGATGTTTAGAACCTAGCTACACGAAGGCTTGCTGTATTCGCCGGACGTTAAATCAATTCAATTCAATTCAACTTATCCCAGCGACTGAAACCGTATGTGGAGGAGAGGGGACACAAACCACTACTTACCTACCAACATACCTATCTATAAAAGCCCCTCAAAACCATCCAAGAGCTTGAATTAATAGCTCTATTTCTCATCTATATCAATTAAAAATTAAGAGGCAACCTCAAATCGATGGCATCTCAAGTGTCTAATTTACCCCCCGATGGCGACGAAAGCCAGTCTACCAAATCCACAAACAATGCACAAAAGATATTCACTGTGCCCACATACAATGAACACAAAAACAAAAGACTCCCACTAACAAACTTTCATATCAACAAATAACCCTCCCTCCTCCCAGAAAATCAGTAGAAATGATTAAGTGGAGGGGCCACTGATCTTGCGAGATAAACCAACTTCCTGAACTTAAGAGGCAAAAGAGATGTAGGGATGCAGAGTTAGTCCGAGCCTTGGGCTTTTTTTTTTGCCATTTTTTTAATATTTTTGGGAGTCTCTTTTGGGTTTCTTTTGGGGGCTGGGTATTTTGTGCGGATGCTGAGATTGGATGTTCTAGGTTAAGATTTGGACGGGGAGGGGGTGAATAGGTGAGGTGCGGACTAAGACACGTCTTCGCTTATTTGATTATAGTAATTGTCTGCCTGACTACAAGTTAGCTAGATGCGGCGCTTGCGAGTTACGGGGACCATCTGCAATGTGCTGGAGTACTAAGAGAAAGATTGATCGCCACTAGGTACACATTTCTCGACCCTTAGATATAAATCAAGGAAAACTAAGGCTATTATAATATAGTGACTGAAATCATGTAGAGAAAAAGGTGCTACGACAACAGGTGGATCATAGTTGGCTCTCTCCGCGGCTCTCTGGTACATTACTCCCAAGTCTTCTAAATAACAAACCAGCAAAAGCAACAATTATATACTAAAACTTACCCTCCTCCATATCCCCTCTTAGCAAAACAACTTCCTTTACCTTCAAGGTTGAACTTACTTAGTATTAGATGACTGTCTATACCATTCTTCTCGTTTCTAGGAGTTTCATTTAGCTTCAGAGGTTTAAGTCAAAGAACCTGACCTAAATTCATAGCTCCCAAGCAATTTCCGTCACTCTTCCACCTCAATTTCCGTCCTCGGCAGGATCATATCTACAAATTATTCTTCGTAGTCCATAGATACGTGTATAACAACATCTTTCATCCAGCGTTTCTCGAAAATTCGAAATCCATACTTACAAACAAGTCGCCACATGGCCATGGTCAAAGACAAGTCTGACTTGGTAAAAGCCCACAGGTGGCAATTTATCACATTACATAAAGAATCCATGAGATAATACTTTTATTTAGCTACATATCTTGCCCGGGGGGTCTTAATATCAGCCGTAGTACCTTATGCTCGGAATTTACAGAACGGCCCCAAGAAGGAAAAGTTAATGAGTTTTCTCATGTCAATAATACTGTACTGTACAATGTAAATTCCAAGTAAATCACCCAAAAAGCCTACTCCCAAGATACTTAAGTCCCATATTTTCTCTGTCAATTACGTCTATTCTACTATAAACTCTCTATCACTTCTCAGAGCCAATCCACTCAGGCAAAAAGAGTTTTGCAAGCTAATCCTTTTCTTCTTCATTCCAAGCATTCTTTCAAATTCTTTATAAGAAATTTTTGAAAACCGGATGAATTTTGTATTACGCAAGAGATCCGACTTATTCCCAGAGACTTTAGAGAGACTTTGGTGAGATTCGTTATTTCTATATGTAAATCATACTTACTTCATAAACATTGAAATAGATACATTCCTAACACCATAGTATACTCTCCGTTAATTAGATATATACGAAGAGTACCAGATATCGTCATGAAAAGAATCCAGCACCCAAGAGTTCCGTAGAAAGGTAGAAGAGAACTTGACATATCTTTTTGAGGCTTGGGATAGATAGCTTCTGATCTCTATTGGCAGTATAATCTTCCGTAGTTCAACTATACCAGATGTTCTTTCCTCGCAAGATATGCTCAAAGCAATAGGACAGAGGTGCGGAATCCTTCCCCAATGGAGGAACCACCTTCCACCTTCCACCTTCCACCTTCCACCTTCCACCTTCCAACATCCAACAAAATAGGCTAATTCCAGCACAACACCCATTCATCCATCCATCTATCCCCATTTATATCAATCTAACCTTCCAAAGTCCATCCATACATCATCACAAATCACAAATCAAACATCATAGGCATCTCCCTCTTCTCATATCTACCTACCTACACTATAGTAAAGTATCTTTCCAGGATAACGAGTAACATCTATCCATCTATCCATCTATCCATTTATTCACACGAGCAAATGGCTTTACAAATTAAAATTCGGTAAATCTATATTAAGGCATTTTCGTAAACTGGTAGGTATGATGAATAAGATACTCTATTATTTTCACTAATTTATTATTAAGTTAGTCTTTTTAAGTATAGGCCCAGGGTTAGGGTCAGGATTAGGGATTCTTTAGGTAAAGTATTGTGAATTTGTGTCTGGTTTAGAAAGTGGGAAGTGGAAGTGGGAAGTTGAAGGGAAAAGTTTGAGGAGGATGGTTTTGATGTGGGGATGTGAGGTGTTTTGAGCTGGAGGGCGAGGGGTGAGATGAGGGGAGATGAGAAGGTAGGAAGATTGTTGGGTATGTACTGTACAGTACGAATTGTGTTTTTGACATAGTTAGAAGGAGGAAAATACAGATCTCAAATGCATATCCAACATATAAAAAAAACTCCACCAACTTCCACACAAACACCACAAAGCCAAGACCCGAAAATCACAAAATCACAAAACATGGAACGTAGACTTCTCAAGACAAAATAATATTTACAACCAAACAAAAAAGCAAATCTACCAGCTCTCTAAGCTAATCTACATACACTGCGAATAATACGGATTCTGCACAACACAAGTCGACCCTTCCGCACACTTCGTACTCCCCGTAAACCCCGTCCCACCACACTGTCCCCAAAAAGCCACCGTGCCAACTGCACCACCATCCGTACCCGGAGCAGGCGTAGGAGTCGCAGCAGGACGTGTACTAGACGACAAAGTCGTAGGTATAGGCGAAGGCAAAGATGGCAACGGCGTCTCCTCCGGAGCACCAGCAGGAACCTCCTTAGCCGCAACGGATCCCGAGGATCCCCCCAACGCGGCGACGACAGCGTGGTACGCAGCCTTGGGCTTCAGATCTTTGTCGTAAAGAAGCGCGTCGCCGGCGCCGGGGAAGGTAGATGGAACCCAGGAGTACTTATCGGTGTAATCCCAGATCGTGACGCCGACGCACTGCTCGACCGCGAGACAGGCGTTGATGGTGTTGACGTAGTCGTCGGATTGCTTGGTGAGAGCGGCTGCGGAGGGTGGGAGGGAGGAGTGGCGGATGTCGAGCTCGGTGTAGGCGACTTCCACGCCTTCTTTGACGAAGGCTTCGAGGTTGGCGGTTTGCGCTTTGAGATCGGGGGTGGAGCCGACGATGAAGTGGGCTTGCATTCCGACGCCGTCGATTTTGATGCCGCGGGCTTTGAGGTCCTTGACGACGTTTAGTGCGGCGGTGGATTTGCCGCCGGCGTTTTCGATGTTGTAGTCGTTGTAGTAGAGTTTGGCTTGGTCGTCGTGGAGAGCTGCTTCGGCGAAAGCGATGGGGATGTATTCTGGTCCAATGATTCTGTTTGCTTTGGATTAGCGACTTGGTAGTGAGATGGAGGGGAGTGAGAGACTTACTTGTGGAAGATACTGTCTCGGTATCTACCATCTTCTTCGAAGGCTTCGTTGACGACATCCCAGGCATAGCACTGGCCCTTATAATGTGTCATGACTTCCTTAATATGGTTCTTCATGACCGCAGTAAGAGTCTCATTAGTCCAAGAACCACCCGTAACTAAACATCCTGTCAGTCACCATCCAAACCTCAAAAACCACACAATCCCCAAAAACAAACTCACCCCACGAAGGCAACTGCGAGTACCAAACCAAAGTATGACACCTCAACATCTGCTTATTCTTCGCCGCAAAAGCCGTAATCACATCCCCCTTCTCAAACGTAAACGTCCCCTGATCTGGCTCCGTCGCATCCCATTTCTGCGAGTTGCCCGGAGTGATCTGTCCAAACTCGGTATTCTTCGACAGAATCTCGACGTAGGGCGCATCGCTAAGCTCCCCGTTATCAGTGGCGCTGCCAAAATACTTCCACCCCTTCGCTTTGGCGAGTGTGTCCAGCTGGGCAAATGCTTGGGGAAGCAGCGCTGCTGCGGGAAGAAGAAGAGAAAGATGCATGTCTACAAGTACAGCTTGTTTATCAAAAAAAAGGTAGGAAAAAAGAATGTATGAGGGCTAGGACTCAAAGAGTGTGAGGGATGGGTGAGGAGAGAAGAAAAAGCCCGCGAAGTAGGCCATCGCATCTATCTATATATGAAGATGAATACCGGCAAAGAATTCTTCGTCGCCAGTTTCAAGCTGCTAAATGAGGCTTTAATGTGGAGATCAACAAACGGGCGCGGGGACGGAAGACCCTTGTGTATAAACATTCTGCGGGCCTCACACCCTCCGCGCGACCAATGGGGAAACAAATCCGTGGGGGTGGAAAAACATATGAGATGGAAGAGTCCCAATTTGGGGTGTAAGAGGGGTAAAATAAGAACAGACCTGGGTTATGCTTGGAGGGATCTCGTCGGGGTTTCGTGGCTGAATGTGTTTCGGATTGACTTTCCGTCCGATGGATGCATGATGAGTGTGATGGGAGAAGGGGACCACTTGGACCCCTTAATAAGGTAATTTGCCGAATAGCTTGCGTAGCATGTGGGAGTTTCAAGTGGAGGTGGGATGAATTGAGCTTTTGTTTTTGTGGAAAGGAAGTCCTGGAATATAATGGGAGTACTATCTAATCTTTAATGTCAACCCGTCAATGCTAAGAGAACCCTCATGTTTTCTGTATGTTGAAGGCCCCAAAGAATCAAGTGACTGTTTTGCTATTAAAGTACGTTATCTGTCAACCTAAGTCCAAGCTTCGCCAAGATATATCAAGCCTGTGCTCAAACTGTGACAGGCTCTAACGCATTCGTCTTTGTGAGATTCTCGCCGCGGCTTCTCTCTATGTCCGTATTTTTACAAATATAATTCATGTTACAAATCGTGATACATTCCACATTTGAGTTGCTGCTACTGCTTTTAGTCTCAAAGACTCAGCATGTACAGTACTGTAGATCCCCAATGGACCTCTCCTATCGTTGAGCATAGTTATAGCCAGAAAGTCGATATCTAAGTGGCTATTCATTCAACCATCGTCTATTTCTCTATGTTGTTGATCTTCTCGTCGTCGTCGAATCATTCGATCGATATGCCTCCAAGATTAGCTTGTTTTGAGAGAATCTTGGATGAGGAGCGCTGATCGACTAGGGTGAGCGGTTTCCCTCTGCATATCCCAGACTCGGATAGCAGATTTCGTTTGAAGCAGGTTGGCAAGAACATGTGCTTGCCGTACACCCTGTATATCTCCAATGGAATGGAGGATTCTTAAGGTGAATTCTCGGATTTTGTCCGTCGCGTTGGCCACTACGTGATAAAGTTAGTTTGAATGTATATGAATGGCAACATGAGCATTGCACTATCCCGTCTACTCCATGAATTTGTCTGCGAAATACCCTGAAATAACCGCAAAACGTGTAGGCCAAAGAATTGAGAAATCATGAAGGGCCGATTCCTGATTTCTCGCGATTTGGGTGAGAGTCTTGCGATTGTTCAAGGCTATTTCGCATACTGTGGGGTAACAAGACTCATGAAGAGCGCCAGAAACACTATTGCATAGAAAGGGTTTGAATATGAAAACAAAAAGGAGGTAGAAGCAGCAATGTATCAGGAGTAATCGTTGAGATGTGATAAATGATATATCTTACTGTTTCCAGCAAACCACAGCGGCCAGATGAGAGATGAGGCTTCCGACATAGTAATCGGAGGCACCTCTTCAATATTATCTGAATGTGTTTGCGTTGCCATCGACCGTGGTGGATTTCCTCTCCCAACATGCTGTGGGACACTTGCAAGAATATCCCCTTGGAGAGCAAAGATCGTTTCCGTCGCCGTCTGAAATTGAGCTGTATATTTGACATGAGTGAACAGTGGTGGGGTAGCCGAGAATCCGTTCAGTAAGATCTCTCGAATCATCCCGTTCAACATGATCCTTAGTGTTCGGAGCCAGTTCCACATTAGTGCTACCAGATGGTCACTATATATATGGTATCGGCCGTCAAAAATGACATCGGTTTGCGCATCTGTCAAAATGGTTTCGTACTCCCAATCCGGAGGAGGATTGGTGCATAGTTTCAGAAGGACACTGTCCATTTCCAGAGCAGAGGAGAGAATATTGGCGAGACCTGTTACTGAACCGTCCTGAACACCGGCACGAAGATCCGCAAAACGAACCATGACATCCATCAGCAGATATTCCAGTCGGCTTTCTGCCGACTGTTTGAAAGTCTCGAACAGGTATTCTCGAAGGTGTTCAGGCAATCGGATGCCACGATACACACAGTTGATGAGAATATTAGATACTGCATGTAGTAATAATCGCCGACCGCCTAAAGTTTGCACTTGTTCAGGTCCGCGAAGTCGGATGACTGCCGCTGCACCATACACGTGTTCTATCCAATCCTTTAGCGAGCGCTGTCGACATCCCGTCACCGTCTCAAAGATAGCGAGAATCTGTATCGCCATCAGCGTACTGTCCTTCTTCACATCTTGTGGGTTGCGAATAGCGGCATTGGTAAACTGAATTGCTCTCAAGTATTGATACTTGGCGTTGTTCATGAGAGACGGTGCATGGGCCGTGTGTGAATACGCAGCCAGCCCAACTGCTCGCATACTGGCCAGCAAGGATTCATCCAGATGTTGATTTTGAAAAAGATCCGTGGCTCGATCCATGAGCGGTTTAGATGGCCCTTTGGGATCCAGGATATAATGAAAAGCGAAAAATGACGTAGCCCTATCTTCAAGATTCGGCGCTAGTGAATAGGAGAGGGAAAGTTGATCTTGCTGCACCACCTCAGGAGATGTGACGGAGATGTCGGATTGATACTTTTCTTCTTGATCGCTTTCTGATACCCGGGGACTACTTGTGGTCGACTGGACACTACTACTGCTGGCACCGAAATGACGACGCCCTGCCAGAGCCTTTTTATGTCGCGCCTCGGTGGCTTTGAATTTCCGAACGACATTGCTACTTTCGTCCCTAAACATCAACTCACCGGCGATCCTATAGCCGGGGCATGTTCTTTTTGCTCTTTTACACTGTGTACAGCCCCCCTCGGCAATATCAATTTTATCGCACTGTGGCTGGTCAGTAAAAAAACGTGACGACAAAGGCGGCTTAAGAGAAGTGCCTGTATGTACTTCAAGTACCAGGATTACAGAATTCTTAACGTAGATGCCAATACGACTTACTCTTGTTTTTCGTGCCCTGCAAGCATGACAGCCGCCGGACGGTTTTCCGCAAAAGACCATTTTATGTAGGATGAACTACCAATCTTCCCCCGTTGGGTGGTTATGTCCGCTGAAGACTAACACTACCTGTCCCAGCAAGTGGCCACCTAAGTGGAACGAGCTCATGCGACGACGTTGAACGAATGCAGAAGCGACGGATTGAGTCACCGCATGGGAACTGTGGAAAAAGCATGGGAAAAAAAAGGTTTGCTACCAAGCCCGTATATCACCCAAGGAGAGATGGTCGCCCAAGAAAGGAAATGTTGGTTGTCAGAGACGTTCGGGGAAGAGGGGAGGATGGGAGAAGCGAACATCATGCTACCCCAAATCAGGACAAGTGCTGATTTCGAAAACGCCACAATGTCGCGTGGCTTTCCACAAAAGCGGCACGGAGAGATCAACTTGGTTTGTGTTTTGTGTCCTGGACTTCAGATGAAATGGAAGAATTGGTCGAGGAATCCTACGCATACGTTTTAAGTTCATCTTAGAATGTTTGAAAAACTCATCTGGAGCATACTACCAGTAGCACGTTGGGCCACAAAAGCTAACCGAGGCCTGCTTTTGTTTGTATCCAATCATTTCTGACTAATCGTACCAATCGCCTCGTACCCTCTCACGTGGTGCTCGGTTGGAGAAGGAACCCCTGGAATCTCAGCTTCAAGCCCACCAATCGTACTGCACAGATTGCCAATGACAACTTTCGAATCCAAGGACATTTGGCGCTTGTCAACATAACAGATTTCTGATTCAAGTAGAATAAGCGAGACCTGGTTACGGAATGTTTAGCATCGTAGACTCTACGTAGGCAGGTTAAGCGATACATCTTGATCCCGCTACAAACTCGACCAAGTCCTTATATCAGTGTGGCATTTATTTTAATCTGCTTAGTTTTAAGGTTAATTACAAGATCATAAAAATCTCTAAAGATTTCCATTAAAATTAAAATTACAAAACTAAACTAAACAAACACTAACCGATAATTAAACAAACCATAACCTAACCCAGCAATCCCATCTCATCCAGCGTTGTAACAAACTACTCAACAACTCGAGTACTACTCTGAGTTACTTAGAGTTGAGTTAAGTTGAGTATGAGTAGTAGGTATCTGTCAGAAGACGAGGGCACAATGTGGAATGGATAAGCTGGAATATAGAGAGAAGCTAGCTAGAGGAGAGCGAAGCTCTAATATAGAAGCTATCTATTAGTCTAGAAGTGTCCGGAATAGAACTAGCGTGTCTAGAATAGGACTAGCGCCTTCTATAGAATATACTAGTACTAGATAGTAGAGCTAAGAGTACTCGTATTATAATAATATTATTAAGTTAAGTTAAGTAGCTAATTTAAGTACTCGAGTAGTACTTAGAGTAGTTTACTATAAATACTAAATAGTAACTCCCTAGGTAGTAGTTACTTAACTACCTAGGTAGGGAGCTTCGTATAAAGAACCTCTAATTTAGTACTTTCTAAATATTAGTAAATATATTATTAAATATATCTTAAATATTTCAAAGGTTACCTACCTTATACACTCCTCCTCTAAGGCTTACTAAATGTTCTCTTAAAAAGTAGGCTTTATCCGACTCAAAATGTACGCGGTTATACGAGTACCGTCGCTTAGACGGTACCTATACAGAGGAGGGCAGGCATAATACGAGTGGTCGGACCGCCCGGGTGAGGCTCGGCCCGTCTCGGTCCGACGTACTCCGTACTACTCAGAGTCACTCGAGTACCTGGCGAGTTGAGTTGAGTTGAGTAGGTGCCACTACTCAACTCAACTCAACTCAACTTATTCACAACACTGTGTCACTGATCTCATCCAACACCACCTACCACCCACCTCCCACAAAAACCCCCTTTTCCCTTTCCCCTTTCCCTTTTCCTATCACCACCCATCAATCACCATACATCACCAACCCCAATTCCCCCTCTCTTCCCCTCCCCTTCCCCTCTCCATCCCCTTCTCATCCCCCCCTTCTCATCCTCAAACCCCCAACACATAATTCCCTTCTCTTCCTCAATACTAAGATAACTTCAACCATTCAGTCACGTACTCTACTCGTCCCCCACACACCAACACACCAACACACCAACACATTAACCCCCCCACAAACCCCCCAACAAACCGCCCCACAAACCAACAACATCCAAAAACAACCTTCCAAAAACCAAAAAAGAAAAACCAAGAAAAAAAAGAAATGATGGTAGGCGTGTACTATATAGCTATAGCTACAATATAGGTACTGTACGATATAAATAAAATATACATTGTACTATAGCATTGTCCTGTAGTTGAATAGCGATAGGTACTATATAGAGATCGTCTTCGACTCTTCCCCTACACCTCGGAAAGAAATAATACATTCCACTCAAGTATGCAAGATACGTAAAATATAAAAAAAACACATCCATATAGTATACTAAAGAAATGATACATTTTACTCAAGTATGCATGTACGTAAAATATGAAACCAACACATCCATATAGTATATCATAAGTATTGAATTGAATTGAATTGAATTTATTTAACGTCCGGCGAATACAGCAAGCCTTCGTGTAGCTAGGTTCTAAACATCCCTTAGTAGGGCAAAGGACGCTAGGGGGGTACCCTAGAGGTCAAGGAGGGTAGAA
>UNPT01000412.1:0-44701 GCA_900536445.1 Hymenoscyphus occultus
GTGCGACTACCTTAAGTACTCGCACAACTTCCACTCCTTTAGCTAGACAGACACACTGAATATTATATACGTTTTGAACCCCTTATTTGCTTTACTGTTACGCACTTGTTATATCTCTATCCCAACACTATGTCGTAACAAGAATATTCCGTTGTAAATTTGGCTAAGAGAGCAAGGTAAAGGTGGATAGACAGAATGATGTGACGGTTACGACCTGGTCGCAAGAGCGAAGCGGGGTAAGCAACATCGAGAACAAGCGGAGCAGATTTAAAGCAAGAATAGGTAAGCAAATTCGTAATATCATGTATAGCGGAACTAACAGGATAACCGCAAATACGGCGGAATGGCCTTATAGACCCGAGGGGCTTAGCTAAGAGCTTAGGATCCAAAGAAACATATGATTCGGTTCATGATATATGACTCTAGCGTGAAATTTTGATTTCCCAAAATTTAAAAAGTGACTCACGAGAAGAGTTGGAAATGAGTTCATTGTTTCCTGTCGATGCTTGGCTGGCTTTATTACTCTTGTCAAGTTAGTATACTAAAGACCTACAAGAAAGCTTGGGATATGTCTTTCAATATACAAAGGTCAAGGGATGAGAGGGGGTTTTAAAGTGTAAAGGGGTGAAAAACTCGGGTTTCCGCCTATCACGTGGATCTCATGTGAGAAAATTCTATACAGTAATGTGTGGACCCGAGCCTCTGATTAGCTGGCGTTGATTGAATATTGAGCTGAGACATTCTATCAATATTTAGCGTGCTATTTCAAGCTGCCCACCCTCTTCACTAGCTTCAAATACTCATTTGGCCTTTCCCGCGTTCGTTACCAGTGACAGCAACGCGTGAATTGCTGCATCAGCCAGGAACCTGGTCAAAATCACTGCGATATCTACCTTGATGTAGAACGAAGACGTAGCTATCTAGAGCATCTTTCCCTCATTCTCCAGGCTTTCTATTCCAGCGCTTAAGCAATCTTTATCTCGCCGTATTCTGATGTGGACAACGTTTTTCTGGGTATTGTTAAAACAGGTCGATTAACGCCTATTGCAGGAGCTTATAACACAATCGGCCCTCTGATAAACACGACGACTTTGCGTCTCAGTCTAGCATCGATTCTTGTCTTCACTAAATTTGTGAGAAGTTACTTGCTGCTTATTGTAGACTTAACGACCTTGTATTACGCACCTTCGCTTCCCTTGTGACAGCGAAGATGGATATCACCTCCGAAGGGACTAAAGATCATGGTATATTTAGAAGAGTTGAGGACAGGCCAAACTCAAGCTCTTACACTATTAAGGGTACCCCTCCTACCAATCTCGCCTTTGATTATTCTCGGGGGCAAATTTCACTATAGTACGATCCTGATGTCTATTAACGCCCCTAGATCAGCCGCCTAACTCTACTAATTTACTAAATCATCGAAAAGATTCTCTATACCACTAATGTTTTAGGTAATCTTATTTCCTAACTTATCTATATAGCAGATACAAGCATTATTTATAAACGGGGTTATATTAGTCTAGCGTCGACTTTATATTCTTTAGCTTAGGACAACCTTATATTACTACTTAAATTTACGGTTTATTATTCTCCCTATTCTACTAGTCTATAATCCGGTACTTATTATCTGATATACATAACACATCTTTTTACTCGAACTAGATTTTTTGTTTTAAACGATCTAGTTATTTCTGCTTTAGACTAAAGCACTAATTTCCTTTCGAGGACATGTTCTCTCGAGTCTCTACCCGCCTAATTAGGGGGGGCAAAGAGGCGGGCAGACGCCCTCTCCCCCCCCCTCCCGAATATCCAGGCCCAATTCGTCTCTGGTTCTTCTAAAGTACTAGAGAGGAACAAGATCGGTCAATTATTCTTCGGCGGGACTACAGAAGCAGTCGATAACTACCTAAGTCTAATAGTTGATCGAGCTCCAACGGATATCCTTCCGTCCCTAACGGAACTCTGTAACTAGATCGCCTCCCTTTGCCTCTCCTTCCACTACTCGTACACCTCTGAATCGCTCCCCCCCTCGAAACCCTCTACTCAACAGCCTACCGCCCTTCATATCCTAGATAGGGACGACACCTCCACGCCTCTTTCCCCCCCTCCTTCTCCCTCGAAAAAATCTACCTACGCGCGGACCGCTAACGCCTTGGCGGCCTTTAAGGCAGCCTCGTCATACGCTACTGTACTAGGTAGTAAACAAAACACTGCCTCGCTTAAGCCCCTCCTAGCTCCTGTTGCCCCTAAGGGTCCTTAGAAAAAGGAGGATCTTCGTATCTTTGTCCGCCTCGCCCCTGACACTCCCGAGCGCAAACTATCTAGCTTCGCTGTTCTCTCAGTGTCACGAATCACGTGCTTACGTGATACTTGTCATAATAAGAGGCGCAACCCTCGACAGGCACATCCAGGTTTCTTATAGCAAATAGGGATCGCTTGGGATAGCTAAGAGATCCAAGGATTTCTATTGGTTGTGATCACGTGACATATGCACATCGACTACATCGACAGTGTCAGGGTGGAATATTGATTAGATTGTCCGCAAGGAGAGAAGGAGAGAACTCCTCGCGGTAGAACTAACTAAATATCTACAGAAAACCTTATTCGCTTAAGTAGGGATTATCACGTGTAAAACCATTTACTGTAAAACTCGAAATCGAACCTTCATAGACAGGCGATGTAGGATATGTACGAGGACGAAGGTTCTATATAAGACTGGCACGTCTGCCATTAGATAGGAGCTTCGTGCTCAACTTAGTTTATTAATCTTATTATATTGTTTAATATCTTTGATACAAGTAACGAGTTCACTTCTAAGTGAACAACCCGATAGTCTTCTTCTTATCCTAGTATACTAACTAGCGAACACCCAGCTAAGTTTAGTTAGCTAGTTTAAGTATTCGTTACACTTTGAGCACCTACTTTAAGTCGAAACTATTACGATGGCTCCTACTACCCCGCCAGTAGCAGGACCGGCTACTAGCCCTAAGGCTAGCCGAGTCAACCTCCCAGGAACCAGCGGAGGAACTGCTACGACAAACATCAACACTCCTTAGTCGAAGGACGTTAGCAACGACGACGACGACGATAACGACAGTATACTAGATACACCTAACCCGTACAAAGTCGAGGCACTTGAAAACATTAAAGTCAAGATGCCTAATATATATAACGGAAAGCGATAGGAACTTAACTTGTTCCTTCTTTAGATAGACATCTACTTTAACTTTAATAAAGAGAAGTTTAAGGACAATAACAGCTTCCGCTCGATCTTCGCTATCTCCTACCTTAGGGGACTAGCGCTAGAATAGGCCCAGCCTTACCTCGAGGACTTCTTCGACAACGATAGAGGAAACATAACTATAACTAAGGCTATGTTCAGGTCTTAGGGAGGATTCAAATAGGCGATTCGACGAGTCTTCGGAGACTTCGACGCTATCTATACTACGGTACGTAACCTCTTAGGTTTGCGACAAACCGGATTAGCTATCGACTACGCTAACGAGTTTTAGCGTTATAGGAACAAATCAAGGTGGGACGCCCCTACACTTATGGAATTGTTCTAGAGGGGACTTAAGACGCATCTCCGCGAAGAGATAGCAAGATAAAATATAACCTTTGTAAATATTACGACTATAATTAAGACTATTATCTAGTTAGATAACCGTCTCTAGGAGTTCAGGAAGTCATCCCCGAAGTAGGAGAATCAGTCTAAGGGACACAAGCGGTGGAATCGTTCCTATTACAGAAGGGACCGTAAAGTAAACGCCGCTAAAAGGAAACCCTTCCCGCGGGAAGGAGGCCTTTCCTAGGAGGAACGTAACTAAAGGCGCGAGTAGAACTTATATTACTCTTGTAGTAAATCCGGCTATCGAGTAAACAAGTGCCGCGCGAAGGGCGCGAAGAAACCCTAGAAAGGAACGAAGCAAATTAACGCTATAGCTAGAAGGGAAATAGCTATACTTAAAAAAAGAATGTTAACTAGTAACGAGCTTAAGGAAATAGGAATTTATACCTAGCTCGAAGACAACTTAGAACTTAATAAGTACTACGCTATAAGATCTAACGAGAAATACTCCTTGTCCCTCTAATTGTAAGAAAATGAGCGATACGAGACCAACGAGTTAGGATCGTCGGAGTTATTAGATAGTACCTTAGGGGACGAGTACGATCTAATAAAATAGAACCCCGAGGTTAGAGAAAATTAGACATTTATTAGAACCTTTATACTAGGTAATAGATAGGTCTATATAGACGGGCTAAAGTTAGACTTCTAGAGCCTACACGCTACTTATAGCGGTAAGCTAGTTACTTTAACTATATATAAAGTAACGGATTATAACGACTATTAGATAACTTTCAGAAGTATCCCGTCGGGACAAATGGTTATCGAAGCTACTAAGCCTTACGACAAAGGTGACTCGAATAACAAGCCTTAAGAAGAGGTATATCTAGAACCACTGCCATAGATCGGGGATACCTAGAAGGTATACGATATAACTCTATAGACTAGTAAATAGAGATGGGTAAGCGAACCGGAGTTCGTTGGCTAACCTAAGCCAAACTTCGTAGGAGTTCTCCCAAAACTACTATTAGACCTATACGTAGATAGAACGTGTATAGTAGAACGGGTAGACGAGATAGGAGTCTAGTTCTTACTAACAAGAGGCCGAGACAGAAATCCATTTCTAGTTCGCTACGCTAGCCAGAATAAGGAGATCTACGCTACTTCCGGAGACTAATAGTTAGTAGTGACTACGGTCATACGAGGGAAGGAACTCCGAGTAATAATAGACTCGGGAGCTATAGGAAACTTCCTCTCCTAGAACATAGCTAGGAAGCTAAACGTCCCTGTTAGGAAGATAGCACCCTACTAGTTAACGGTAGTAGATAGGACGGAAATAGGATACTAAAACGGGATAATTAACTAAAGTACTATTCTAATAAAAACTACTATCGACGGACACTGTTTAGACATATAGTTTGATATTGTTAAAATAGGAAGCAAGGAAGCGATTCTTAGTATACCTTAGATTAGAGAACATAATCTAGATATCGATTAGAAGGAAAGAAAGATTACCTTTAGTTATTATAGTTACATAGGTTCGTATGAATAACTACAAGGCTAGAACGAAGTTTACGCCACTTCTTCTAGAGAGCCCGGACACCTAGGAAAGGGTCCTCCACAGGTCGGCAAAGGAGCTGATTCAGAGTTACCTATATAATATAGAGAATTTAAGGATCTGTTCGAGAACCCGGAGGACATACGTACCCTTCTCGAACATCGCTCATAGAATTATAAGATTAAATTAAAAGAGGGTTATAACCTTAGGAAGTAGAAGCTTCGACCTTATAATTGGAGGAACCTTTAGCTACTCGAGGAGTACGTTAAGGAAGGAATTAAGAAAGGACTTATTCGGAAGTCGGAGTTACCGACCGCTTCGAACATATTAATCGCTAAGAAAAAAGACGATCTAAAGGGTAGAGCTTATATTAACTACCGAGAAGTTAATAATACTACGGTTAAGGACGCTTATCTGTTACTAACCGGCCAATACTTGTAGGACAAGTTAGGCCGAGCTAAGTTATTTACTAAGCTCGACTAACAAAACGCTTTCGGCTTAATTAGGATTAAGCCAGGAGACGAATAGAAGACAGCATTTGTCTTGCTATTAGGACTCTACGAGTACAATGTAATACTATTCGGACTTACGAATACACTAGCTACTTATTAGAGACAAAACAATAGTATTCTAGAAGACCTTCTAGGAGTAACTATTATCTATTACCTAGATAACATTCTAGTATATTTAGAGCGAATGGAAGACTACCAGGGACACGTTAGAGAAGTCTTATAGAGACTCGCCAACGTAGACTCCCGCCTTAAGTTATCGAAGTACAAGTTCGGAGTAACTTATACTATCTTCCTTAGATATATAATTAGCCCTAGTTAAATAGAAGTTAACCTGGACAAAATTAAGGCAATCGTAGAATAGAAATCACCCGAGAACGTTAAGGACGTCTAATTATTCTAGGGATTCGCTAACTTTTGTCGATAGTTTATAGTAGACTACGCTAGATTGTCTAAACCCCTAACGGACTTGACTAGGAAAGATAAGACATTCTCCTAGGACAAGGTAATAGAAAAGGCCTTTTAGGAAATCAAGAAGCGATTCGCTAAGGAACTAATCCTTAGGAATCACGACGTCGATAAACTAAGCACTATTGAGACAGATGCTTCGGACACTGCTATTAGAGCTGTATACCTATAGCCTAATGAAAACGGGAAGCTAATGCCTGTTGTATACTTCTCGAAAACATTGGATTTAGCTTAGTAGAACTATAGTATCTTTGAGAAAGAACTTCTCGCTATAGTCCTAGCTTTAGAGTATTAGAAGATTTACCTTTAGGGTGCGAAGTACTAGGTAACTGTCCTTACTGACTATAAGAATCTAAAGACATTTACAACAACTAAGGAGCTTAGTAATAGGAGACTCGCTCGGTGGTCGCAAATCCTCGCGGGATTTAATATTGTGATTTGTTATATTAGCGGAACTTCGAACATACGAGTAGATACGCTTAGCCGGAAACTAGGCTACGAAGGAGATAAAGAGTATAAAAAGATTACAATCTTAAAGACTCTTAAGAACGGAGACCTTGCCCTAACGATTTACGAAATCGCTACTATAACTAGGGAGAGCCCTTAGGACAACAAAATCAAAATAGTATAGTTACGAGACAGGATCGAAAAGACAAAGAACAGCAAAACCTAGGTCCTAGACTTATATATAAAAGAATTTGTTACGGAATACTATACGGCACCGGCCTATGGACACTAAGGAGTTCGCCGAACTCTCTAACGAATTAGACGGAGCTACTACATTAAGAAGGTAGTAGCCGTAGTCAAGGAAGTAATAGCGGAGTGTAATACCTGTATTAGGAGCAAGGCTTCCCGCCATGTACCTTACAGACAGATGGGCACTACTCCGATACTACTAACCCCTTGGAAGTCGATCTCTTAGGATTTTATTATAAAATTACCGAAATCTAAGGATCCGATGACAAGTGTCGAATACAACTCGATCCTAGTTATTATAGAAAGGCTAACGAAATATATAATCTTAGTACTATACAAGGAGTTAAGTACAGCCGAGGAATTAGTATTTGCATTCCTTAAGGAAGTAGTCTCGAAACACGGACTACTAGAAGAGATTATCTCGGACAGAGATAAGCTCTTTATCTTATTATTCTAGATAGTACTTATAGAGCGCTTAGGAGTAAAAAGGAAGCTATCGACAGCATTTTACCCTTAGATAAATAGAGGGAACGAACGTATAAATTAAGTAGTTAAGATATACCTTTGTTATTATGTGAATTATTAATAGGACGATTAGGTTAAACTACTACCGCTGGTAGAATTCGTATATAATAGCTTAATAATAGAAATAATACTTATTACGCTATTCTACGCTAACTTTAGGTATAAATTAGAAGCGTATCGAGAACCATTGGCTACGACAATAGATAATTAACTTGCCTATATCTAGGTCTCGAAAATCAAAGGTTTATATATAGAACTCGCGAGTAAGTTGTAGTTTGTAGTAGAAAGAAACGCGTACTACTATAATAGACGACGTAGTCAGGAGCTAACGTTAAAAGAGGGGGATAAAGTCTACCTTATATAGAAAAACATTAATATAAGGAGACTAAGCAATAAACTAGACTATAAGAAACTCGGACTATTTAAAATCAAGAAGGTTAGAGGACTATTGAATTATAAATTAGTACTACTAGAGACAATGAACATCTACCTAGTATTCTATATATCCCTGCTCGAACTAGTACCACCGGGAGTACTACTAGCCCTATACACAGAGATTTAACTAGTTAATCCAAACGCCGAATATAAGGTCGAGAAGATTCTTAACTATAGGATTATTAGAGGACAGATTAAGTACTTAATTAAATAGTTAGATTACCTACAATCGGAGAACACTTAGGAACCCAAAAAGAATATTACCTAGTACTCGGAGGAACTTTAGGAGTTCTACCGCCGAAACCTAGGGTTACCTATATCTTAGGATCGCCTGAGAGGCTCTCTAGGAAAGCGGGGTCGAGACCTAGTTCGGGAAAAGGATCGGATATAGTAGGAGTTAGAAGGTTAGCTAGTCGCGCGATCTCCCTCTTCCGCTCTTCCTCCTTCTTGGCTTCCTCCTTCTCCTTTTCTTGTTCACGATCTAATTTATTAAGGGACAAGAGACTACGTCTAAGTATTTCCTACTTACGATTATTAAGCGTACGCTATAGCTTACGAAGACGGAGAATTTTAGCCATGGCCTCCTCTTCATCGCGAAGGCGCCGGCGTTGTTTATCTAGGGACTCCTAGTCAAAAGACGAGGGAGCTCTGTTTCTTTCTTTAATATTATAAGTTTTCCCTTAGAGGGTATAAGCAGAGCACTTGTCCCCCCTAGGAAGGGCTACACATCGTCGACCCTCCCTACTATGTCGAGAACTAGTTGTACATTGAGTACAAGGAACCATTTCGTCTCCGGAACGTTCGATTCGGAAAGTAGCGTTAATTCGGTATTTCTTAAGCTTGGCTTTAGAAGATAGGAGTAATATAATAAAAAGAAGGGAAGGCTAACAGCCTTCTAACGATATTTCTTTGGTTGTACTTAAGCTTAGGGACCAAGCTAAACTAAAAAGGGGATAGTGTCACGAATCACGTACTTACGTAACACTTGTCATAATAAGAGGCGCAACCCTCGACAGGCACATCCAGGTTTCTTATAGCAAATAGGGATCGCTTGGGATAGCTAAGCGATCCAAGGATTTCCATTGGTTATGGTCACGTAACATATACACATCGACTACATCGACAGGCGATGTAGGATATGTACGAGGACGAAGGTTCTATATAAGACTGGCACTTCTGCCATTAGATAGGAGCTTCGTGCTCAACTTAGTTTATTAATCTTATTATATTGTTTGACATCTTTGATACAAGTAACGAGTTCACTTCCAAGTGAACAATCCGATAGTCTTCTTCTTATCCTAGCATACCAACCAGCGAACACCCAGCCAAGTTTAGTTAGCCAGTTTGAGTATTCGTTACACTCAGCTCTTCGGAATCCTAGAATTGGTTACAAAGACCTTGTCTAGGGTGTCCTTCCTATACTCTCTGGATTCGCTATTACTACTACAAGTAATAGCGCGCTTTAGACACTCCTCTCTACAAAGAGGGCTAATATTCAAACCCTCTTCTGTGTAGCTCGTATAGAGCAATCTACGAACTAGGCCCCCTTTCGCGCCCTCTTTATCCTATGTAACATCGAATCGGTCGACTTAGACGAGAGCGGGGGTATCGTTACTACCCTCGCCCGACAAACCAGGAAGATATTATCCTTGTTCTTAAGGAAACTCTTAAAGTTACAGCTACTAAAGCTGTTATAACCGAGACATCTCGCTTAGACAAGAACCCCTTTACCTCCTAGAACATCTTTTTCAAGGACTCTAACGTCGACACTATAAAGAGTATTAGCGAAGTCTACCTTTTCGGCACTCGTGTTTATTTACGGCCTATCCCTAAGAAGATCAAGGTCGTACAATGTACTAGGTACTAGGACTAGTATAATATTCGCGTCTGTAGCAAAACAGAGCGCTGCCGAGTCTACGGAAGTACAAACTATACCGAAGCAAACCACCCTAGGTGTATTAAGTATACTTAATACAAGGTTAAGTGCCTAAACTGCCAGGGTCCCTACCCTGCCGATGACCCTAGCTGCTAACTTCGCCCTATTTCCTTAAGACACCCCTCTTCCGAGAACAGGAGGACTATTCTCTAGGCTAGTAACGAGATACGTATCCGGAGTAAGGAAGACTTACCCTGTTAACTCTCCGACACGGACATGGACGGTCTGCCTAGCCCTACTATAGCCCTGAGACTCCCGCCTACTACGCCTGTACAAGGCTCTTAAGAGGCCCCTATTATCGTACCTACACCGGTCCGCTTGTCTCTATCTAATTATAAGTAGACATCTAGGACCGAATAAGAGCTGTAGCCTAAAGATCCTCCAGATAAACGTCCACGGAAGGGCTGAATTATAAGAATAGGTCCTCTAGGTTGCTTTCCTAGGTAGAGTCGACATCGTTCTAGTTTAAGAACCCTATATCTGTCGGATTCTTGTACGCTAGATTACTAGGAGATACCCGAGCTACTACTATCTCGCTCCAATCTAGGACTAGAATCTTGGTCGCCCCCGGGCCGTGACTTTTGTTTGTAAAGGTAGTAGGCTCCGGGTTAACTAGCTCCCTCCCTCGACCTCCCCCTCTCGCGATATGGTCTACTTAGAACTCCTGTCTATAGACGGTCCCCCGCTTAATATACTCAACGTATATAACGCCCCGCTGGGCTACGACGGCGCAAGGGAAGCCCTAGCACTGGTCTTCCGTTCTCGGAGTATTAGAACCAGGAACTTCCTTATTGCTAGAGACCTTAACCTTAAGAGCGAGATATAGTAACTAGACTATACTAAGAAGGAGAGCCCGTAGGTCCCCCTACTTACCGCCTAGCTCGAGAAGAAGGGACTACAACTCCTTACCCCTCCTAGGACTTAAACGAATAACAGAGGGAATACTCTTGATCTAGTATTCTACTCTAGTACCCTACTACAAAAAGGTACCTATACAAACGTAGACCTCACATTCGAGTATAAGTCTGATCACTCTCCTTTTCTAACTAGGCTTCCCTAGAAAGGGGGCTTAGCCGAGAAAGAACCTCCGCTTCGCCTTAGTACCCTTGACCCTAGGACTTTCCTATCGGTACTAGAGTACTCTCTAGACTCTGAATGGCTCTTCAAACTTCCGGAAGCCCCACAGCCTAAGGACCTAGACGATCTAGCTACGTTTATTACTTAAGCTCTTTAGAGGGCCTACCGGAGTAGCGCTAAGCGAGGCCTCGGCCAGGGGACCGGGCACCCATGGTGGAATCCGGAGTGCCGGTCGCTCACTATATAGATACGCGAAGCTCGCTGTGTTAATAGAGTACAAATAGTCGCCCTGCTTAGGAAAGAACTCCGGAAGGAGGTCCGAAGAGTAAAAAAGGGTTACTTTAGAAACCTTATTAACAAGGCCACCTAAGCGAAGGACGTCTTTAAGATCTGTAAATAGCACTAGAGCACCGGGACCTATAAGTTCCCCTCCCCCCCCCCGAAAGACTCTACGGGACTCCTCGGTTACACGACAGAGGAGAAACAAAGGATTCTAGTCCAGGAGTTGCTTACAAATAAAGCCGAGGTTAGGGATATCCCTACGTCTACCCCTTCTGTTCCGACCTACGCTTTGCCCTGGGCCCCTCTCACAATACGCGAGGTGAAGGACTCGATACTCGGAAAGGCTTCTACCGCTCCGGGGGAAGACGAGCTAGTAACGGGGATCTTCAAGGTTACCTGGCCTAGAGTTCACTCTCTGATCTTCTCCCTCTTTAAAGGACGTATAGACACTGGCTACTACCTTTGATAGCGACAAATCGGAGCTAATACACTTCTCTCGGAAGAGGAAGCAGAGGGGCCGGGGGATCCGCTAGCCTCCTCCTATTATAGTAGGCTCTAAGGAGATCTACCCTACAAAAGAACTACGATGGCTTAGGGTCTTCTTTGACCCTCGGCTCTCCTTTTTTGGTTATGTTAAGCGAATGGTAGGCAAAGCCTCTCTAGTCGCTCAAGCTCTAAAGAGCACGACGAACACAGTTCGGGGCTCCCCCCCCCCCACCCCCCCCGTATCTTCTTAAGCAAGTACTCACTGCCTGCGTTCTGTCCATTGCCTACTTTGGCTACGAGACATGGTTTCTAGGTCGGACTCGGACTAGAGGCTCGAATTCTTAGCAGGTCAATAATAGGATTACTAAGTACCTAGACCTCCTTTAGCTACTTGTATATAAGTGCGCTAGAGTTGTCCTCCCGGTTTACAAGACTACCCCCACTTCGGTACTCCTCCTAGAGTCGGGGCTCCTATCTCTAGAGATTGCTTTAGTAGGACGTAGCGAGGCTCTAGTAGCTAGAACTCGTCGCCTAGACCTACATTACCCTCTCCGCTGTTGTAAGGGCTCCCCGTGCCCTGACTCTAGGCTATTCTATAGGAACAGGAGAGCACTCCCTCCCTCCGAGACAATAGATCCGATTTAAGATCCACCCTAGTCTCGTAGCTTCGACCGAGAAGAGCGGCTAAGTACTGTAGGAGGTCCTATCCCTAGGGGGAACAAGGACCTCTATAAAGAGCGGTTTCTAGACTTTCTCTATACTATCCCTCCCTCTGACATAGTCGTATATATAGACGGCTCTAGACTCGACGACGGGAGCACTAGTAGTGGAGTCTACCTTACCCAAGGCGACTCTATTTTAAACACAAAGTCGTTCTCCTTTAGACAAACCCTCGAGATATACGACGCCGAGGCTAGGGCTGCCCTGTACGGGATTGAACTTGCGATTACTTCCCCTTCTTGGTCGGTAGCGAACCGATGCTAGATTTGCCTTGACAACCTAGAGGCGGCTCTTTAACTTACCTTTCGATCAAATAGTACCTCGCAAGGGGTCTTTAATAAAGTTTACGCGCTTATACTACAATATCTAGGCAAGGTCTAGGTCCGATGGTATCTAAGTTATATCTGGATACACGGAAACGAGGTAGCGGACAGGGCAGCCGGCGCTAGTGCCCACGCTACCCTAGATAGCCCCCCCCCCTACTCTGTACGGCCTCGCTTAAGAGGTACGTTAAAGAAGGGAGCTCTGTCTTGGCGAATAAACTTTGGCAAGCTACCCTTCCTCCGCTCTACAAACGACTAGGGCTTATAACCTGGGCCCCGAAACCTCGTACCCTGAAACTCCCTCGTGAAGTCCTCGGTCGTTTTATAGCGGCTAGAACAGGCTATAGTGACCTCACCCTATACCACATCCGATTTCAACACTTCGACACGCTACAAGACGCAGGTAACTACTCTTGTGGTCGGAAGAAGACGCAATTTCACCTCCTATTCTGCCGAATAGTTAAGCGAAAGTCCCTAGAACTTATAGCGAAAGCTAAACGCGACCCCTCTCTCCTTTTTGGCCCTTCCTCAGCGGAGCCCTTTAGAGAACTCTTCTATAACTCTAAGTTCTACTTAGAGATCTGCCCTTTACGGCCGGCCTCTGACTAGACCCTCTAATATCTCTCTCTAGTTACCCCGTTCACTTTAGGGTTTGTCCAAAAGCGGGCTCTCCTTCTTCTCTGTACCCTGTAGTATAGCTACCTATCTACAACCCCCGACATTTGAGGCACCCCCTCAGCGTCTTTTGCTCTACTAAGGGCTATTCTAGAACCTAACTACGAGTCGGTTAGTTGTATTCGATAGACGTTAAATAGAAATAAATAAATAAATAAAATAAGCTAACTTAAATATAAGGATAAGGCCCTTAAATTACTTACTATTTTAAACCTATTATATTATTATATTTCTTAGGAGGTGTCACGGGTTACATGCAAAGTGTACAGTGTAAGTAAAAGGTAATGTATTTCTAAAGAGAATAAGCTAAAGAGAGAAGAGAGGAGAAGAGAAGGCTCTTCGTACCAGTGAAGTCTCTGATGCCTGGTCAGAGCTTCTTGCTCTAAGCGTTGACGATATAGCGGTAAGGTACAAAAAGAGGGGAAGGCACGTGCGTGTGCACAGCTACTCCATAGCCGTGCTTTATCCTGGGTACTAACCCATTACAAAATAGAAAGATAAAGAAAGACTTTACTTAAAAGGTAAATATAACTAAAGTCTTTAAGTACTTAAGAACTAAATATAAATAAAGACTTTATTTAAAAAATAAGTATAAGTAAAGTCTTTACTTAAGTAGTACTATTATAAATAAAGTCTTTACTTAAAAGTTATATATAAGTAAAGCTTTTATATAAGGAGTACTACTATAAGTAAAGCCTTTACTTAAAGGTTATATATAAGTAAAGTCTTTATATAAAAAGTACTACTATAAGTAAAGCCTTTACTTAAGAACTAAATATAAGTGAAGACTTTACTTAAGAAGTAAATATAAGTAAAGTCTTTAGCTAAGTATTACTATTATAAGTATAGTCCTTACTTAAGAACTAAATATAAGTAAAGTCTATACTTAAAAGTACTATTATAAGTAAAGCCTTTACTTAAGTAGTACTATTAGAAGTAAAGCCTTTACTTAAAAGTTTTATATAAGTAAAGTTTTTATATAAAAAGTACTACTATAACTAAAGCCTTTACTTAAAAGTTATATATAAGTAAAGTCTTTATATAAAAAGTACTATTATAAGTAAAGACTTTACTTAAGTATTACTATTTTAAGTAAAGACTTTCCTTAACTAAATATAATTAAAGATTTTACTTAAGAACTTAATATAAGTAAAGAATTTACTTAAGAACTTAATATAAGTAAAGTCTTTACTTAAAAGGTAAATATAAGTAAAGTCTTTACTTTCTTTTTTAGCTATAAATTAAAACTCTTATAAATATACTACTAATAGTTTTAATTAATAGTTAAGTATCTTTTCTTATTTATTTTTAATTAGTTAATATACTAACTATAGATAAGACTATGTTTTACTACTTTATAAGTCCTAAACAAGGGTAATTCTTAATAGGGTGTCCTAGACAAGGGTTTAGCCTTTCTTAGGCCGTGTCGCGGAGCTAAGACTCGGCCTAAGGAGGGTTACAGGGGAGGGTGGGACACGTGCCAGAGGCGTCTGAGACAGGTCGCCTACGGAACGGACATGGGCCGACCGAGCACGTAATATTAATTTACAAACTTTTAATTATAAACAAGTTACTTATACGGCCTTTGCTATTAGAGAAGCCGACTATCGCATCTTTACCTACTTACTCTCCTATATTACCATTTAGAGCCCCCCCCCTCCTTTCCTCCTGCCCCGAGGGCATCCCCCTCTTACTCCCCTCTTACCCCCCTTTTACTATTATACCTTTTTATCGTAGTCTTACTATTATAGTTGATTATACTTCAGTAAAAGAAGAAGAAAAAAGAGGGCGAGGGCTTACGAAATTATAGAGGTAGAAGTAGTAATATAATAGCCTAGCTATTTTAGAAAAGGCTCTTATAAGCGAAAACACGAAACTCTTACGTCTACTTACAATAGTAGTCTACCTTCCTTTCTACTTTATATTATTTATAATAATAATAGTAGTAATAATAATAAGACTAGTTTATATAATAGTCAGGATATAATAGTAGGGTACGGCAGTAGGGTGCGGCAATGAGGCTGCGATAGTGAGGGTACGACAGCGAGGGTACGACAGCGAGGGTACGACAGCGAGGGTGCAATAGTAAGGGTACGATAGTAAGGCCTTACGTTTATTTTACGCAAGTTAGTCGTAAAAATTAGTTAAATCTAAGTAAATAAATATTAGAATTTAAAATTATAAATATTACGTGCTCGATCGGCCCATGTCCGTTCCGTAGTCGCCAGCAAAAATATTCCATCAAATTCACCTCTTAATATATAGATCTTCAATACGATCCTCATTTCAGTATTGAGCTTGGCCAGAATTATTACCCATGTATCTATAGTATTTAGGTACACTTAGGCAAAATCTCATCACAAAATATTCGCTTGCGTTCAGGACTCATTTACGCGACAAAATAGCCGTCCACACTAATAGTCGAGTAAATGTCCTCTAATAAGGATTTATAGAAGCTGTGGTGAAGATGTAGTACATGGTAAGAAGAATGGTCGTTACTGTAAGATTACACACCTCTCTTAGAATAAAATCATTCTAAAAGCGTCGTACAACTAAAATAGTTATATGAAGAGTTTAGGATAATTTTTACCGCTTACTTTTAATTAGCCTAGGTACTAATACGATGATTTCACTTGTGCTAGAAGTTTGGTATAATAAATTTCTATATAGTGTGTACAGAGTAATGACCACCTGAGGTATCTTACCGAGACGCAAGTGTTTTTGACCACTCCTTTAGCGAGAAGATTACAAATTTCCACTCCTAGAACCTTTGAAGTTGGTCCAAATATAGAAGGTCTTACTTGCAATGATTAGAGGACAAAGAGTAATTTGCCCGATTGGGATTAGTCAAACCCTGCAATTCCAATCCAACACTCAAGTTGGGTTGGGATAGGTTAGCGAGTTTAGCGAGAACTTCACTCCATAGCCCAATTTTGTACATATATACGCTGCTCTCTGGGCACTCTAGAACGAAGTCCAAATTCTTTCATAATCCACCCCAAACTCAATCATGCCTTCAACTTGTTGGTCTGCTATGATGAATGCTCCCCTCGCATTTGTGAATAACCTCAAAAAGGCTATTCACTGCTACCATAGTCTTACATTGATCATTACCTGTATTTCGACCTCATTTCTAGCACTCTCTCTTTTCATAAATTTGAGGTCAAAATGGGTGAGTCAAAACCAACTTTACATATTTTCCGAAAAATCTAGCTTTTAGCAGAGGGAAGCAAATTTCATGAAGCAACATAGTTGCAGTGAACCTGCATCGCTGAAATACAAGTAGCCATTTGCACTCGATCTAGTAATACTAGAATTTTCAATGATTCAAAAGAAGCAATCCCTACAATGATTTTCATCGATTTTCGAAAATACAGGTACAACCTTTCAGCAGCGCATTCTTGGTGCACACAGTATCAGCACCACAGAACCGAGTAACATCGAGTCTATTCTGAACTCCAACTTTTCCGGTAATTTTCACACTCTGAATACATATCTACGTACATTGACTGATTTCGGCATCAATAGCTTATGGCCTTGGAAAGCGTAGAGCCACCTTCTTTCCATTACTTGGAGATGGGATTTTCACGCAAGAGGCATTGCCTTGGAAGCATTCTCGGGATATGTTACGGCCCTTGTTTTCGCTAAACCGTACGAACATTTTTAAACAGGTAGAGGAGCATACTGAGCACTTCGTACATTGCATACCAAATAGGGAATATGTCGATTTGCAACCCCTGTTCTTTCAATTCACATTCGACACCACAACGTTCCTTCTCTTTGGGAAATCAATGAATTCTCTACAAGCGATATCTACTCAAGGCAAATTGATCGCTCGCGAAGCTGGTTTTTCTGAAGCCTTTAGGATTTCTCAGGATTATCTGTTTAGACGTGGACGACTGGGCGATCAATATTGGTTGATTGGGGGCAAGGAGTTCCGAAAGAATTGTTCAATCGTACATCAATTTATCGACGAAGCAGTTCATGAGGCACTCGCAGCTGAGTATCAGGAGAACAAGTTGGGCCACGTCCATAGTTTTCTGGATGCGCTAATGAAGGAAACGCGGGATCCTAAAGTTCTGCGTGATCAGCTACTAAATGTAATGCTGGCCGGCAGAGACACAACAGCTTGTTGTCTAACATGGACTTTGTAAGTCATGCCCCGAAAATTATTCGGAATGTTACATTGATATCAAATATCTAGCCGACTTCTGTCACAACACCCAGCAGTGCTTGAAAAGCTTCGGATGGAAATTAGGTCCACTCTGGGGGGGTTCTCGATTTTGCCAGATAGGAATTCCCTAAAAAAGATGAGATATCTGGGTTTCGTTTTGAAGGAAGGTTAGTAAACAATTCCACGTTTACTTGATAGTCAACTTAAAGCCTGACAATTGTAGTCCTCCGGCTCTACCCATCAGTACAAATAAACTCCCGTACCGCCCTTGAAACATCCACATTACCAACAGGAGGTGGACCAGATGGCACCAAGCCACTTATGATTAAAAGAGGCGAAGCCGTTGGTTATTCGGTGTATGTCATGCACAGACTGAAGAAACTATACGGGGAAGATGCCGACAGTTTCCGTCCAGAACGCTGGGATCCCAAGGTCAAGAATGATGTGGATCTTAGGAATATTGGATATAGTTACCTTCCATACAACGCTGGCCCAAGAGTGTGTTTAGGACGTAAGTAGAACCTCAGTCCTTCGATTCCAAAATTCTGCCGTACTAAGAGATGCTAGAGGAATTTGCATTACTTGAAGCTGGCTTTGTGACGGTCAGAATATTGCAAAGGTTTAGCAAACTGGAGTTACATCCAGACAATGCGAAGATCCCAGTTGGGAAAGAGGATCAAGAGGTGACGCTGGTTGTTGCAAGTACAAGTGGATGCCGAGTCAAGGCAAGTTGGACTTGATGAATATTTTGAAGCTGGGATGGATACAGAAGAGAGAATAACATATTGTTGATGAGCAAAACCAATCGATAATTGGATATATCTTCAAAACACTTGCTTGGTCCTTGGTTCGTGGCGCATTTTCCTCATGGACTGAAGTGGACAATGGTTTTTTTTAACAGAAATTTCAACCATAATGGTTCTTTCTGCGTCTCTGCAGCTACGTTAGTCAACTTCAGGATATCTTCTCTCCTCTCTTTATGGCTCTTTTCCAGAAAATGGTGGCGGGTAGATTCTCACGTGATAAATATCACCTAGATATTTTAATTTCCTCCCTTTTAGGGACTTAACCGCTATTCGTTCAAAGTTGATCGTCGTGACTGTAGATGTTTAGTAAATCATTCTATTCTAGCAGTACATTCCTAGAAATAGTTACTTCCAAGACGCAATACAGAGACCTCAAAGTTCAAGGTAAGATTACTAAACAAAGATTTTTGAAATGATTAGTGAACAAAGCCCAGCACCAAACTAGCCAAAGTCGATAAATTACCATTTTTGATTGCCTCCACCGGGATTTGTCTAATTTCAAACCCCTACAATCGCTTGTAAAGCACTTACTAATATATACAGCTGCACATCAGTGAATGCACTCGGTTGCACTTAGAGTTAGTAATCAAAACATGGAACATACGATGCTTTGGCAGTATCAGTGATCCAAATGGCAGAACTAGAGGAGTGAATCCTTGATATCGAGGCGGAGAATGTATAAAGGATAGTAACTGCCTCCGATGGGAAAAGATCATATTTGTCTCTAGCACAAGTCAACAAACAATCAAAGAAAGACAACCAATACAACCGCATCAAGTACAAAAGCCACAACTGCCTGCCTGTCGCAAGATAACGAAAGATAAAGTTCTAAACTTCTCATTCCACAGCCCACAATGTCTGGAGATCTCATCTTGGTGAGCGTTCGTCTCTCACGGATTTCCGCAACTCAAGCCTAACGTTAAATGTAGATCACTGGAGCAACTGGCTTCATTGGATTTGCCGTCCTCACAAAAGCACTTCAGTCAGGATATCGTGTTCGCATAGCTGTCCGCCGAGAAGTACAGATTGAGACATTGAAAAACCATGCCCTCATTCAACCATTCGCGAATGAGCTCGAGGGTATCGTAGTACCAGATATAACAGCGGAGGGTGCCTTTGACGAAGCATTGAAAGATGCTGTCGGAGTTTTGCATTTGGCTAGTCCCTTACCTTTTCTAGTGAGTTCCTCATATAACTGTCAAGAGGCGTGGTACTGATTGAAACATAGCAATTTGAAGACACAGAAAAAGAAATTATCGAACCAGCAATCAATGGAACGCTCAGCATACTGACTTCAGCTCTGAAGTTCCCCCAGATTAAGCGGGTGGTCATAACAAGCAGTGCCGTAGCAATCATGACTGATCAAGCCATCGAGCCCTCCAACCCGCCAATCACCTATACAGCCAAGACAAGAATCACTCCTCTTCCATCCGCTCCATATCCGACTGATAATTGGGGAGCCTATCGTGCTGCGAAGGCACTTTCTTTAGATGCAACCGAGCGATTCCTCGCGGAGAAAAAGCCCCATTTCACCATCGTAAACTTGCACCCTGGATACGTCGTCGGAAGAAATGAACTTGTCACAAAGCCTGAGGAGTTGCTCGGTGGTAGTAATGCGGTCGCTCTTGGTGTTGTTCTGGGGGCAGTCAAGGGCATTAAGCGCGAGGCCTTTACCACGCCTATTACTGATTTGGCTCGGATTCATGTGGAGGCTCTTGATGACAGAATTGTGGAAAGCCAAAGTTTCTTACTCATTGCCGGAAAGGACGGTGAAAAGACAGATTTCAACGAAGTGAACGAGATTGCGAAGACTTATTTTGCAGACGCTGTATCGGAGGGTATTTTGAACCCTGTTGGAAGCACTGAAGCAGTTTATCAAGATGTGGATAAGAGCACGACAACGGCTACCTTTGGGTATTTGAACTCGTTCAGAGACGCTGCTAAAGCTGTGATCGGTCAGTACGTTGAGCTGAAAAGGAAAGTGGCAAAGGCTTAATTGCGGTGCGTTGTAAGTGGAGGAGTTGGAACGAGTTATGACGAGAATGCAGGTTGATTTCAGTGATAATCAGGGGTTTGATAAGTGACTGAGATAGGAATAGAATTTTCTTAATGTAATACCAATTATTTTCTTCAGCATCCGTGTTTCGAGCGGTGGGTTTTCAAAACTGTAAAGATACCATTACGATATTTCAGATCGAATTAGAAGATGGATCTTGCTGAAATTGAAATCTTGAAAATATGTAACGGAAGTGATCCAACAAAAGCTTCGTGATTTGCTGAACCTGTGTTGCCCTCCCCGCTTCTTCCCTTTCCTTTGACTCTCGATGCTCTTGGGTGCTCACGAATACGATCAGCGTAAACAAAAACCATCTTTTCACGAACTCTGAGGCCAAATTGGGTTTCTTACAGAAGCAAGGTTCTCGAGTTTGTTTGCCTTATATGGATGGGAAGTTAAAATAAATGTGGCTGTCCAGAAGTGGCTGGGTGATGCACTGTCAGCGGCCCACCCTAACGTCAGCTCAGCTGCTCGAAATATTTTACCTGTCTCCTCAAAGTCCATGAGAATTTTATAAAATGTCCTTTGAACCCAAAGTTTGGTTTCAAGAATCATTATCGAGATGCAGCATCTGATTCTATAAGTCCAGAACCTCCATGGAGGTAATTTCCCACCGCCTTGCATTTATCCCGGCCCCACCTACTTCGAGCATCAAGCTGACTGTACATGACTCCATAGATTACTGATCTGACATTCGTCCCTCAGGAAGGAAAACGTCTAGATTCTAATGATCCACGAAGGAGATTTGTGCGTTCACATGTTAGTCGAAGGATTAATGTCAAAAAAGGTGGAGGGGGGTCGACGTCAAAAGTGAAACTGAGGAAAGAAGTCAATAAGAGGACAGAAGATCGCAATAGTAAGTATGCATGATGCTATCCAATAAAATGCCATCTCACATGCCTGTGATTACAGTCTCCCGTATGCTGATGAATTCTTTAGGCTCGGAATCATTGGGTACAAGTTCACCAGAAAGGCTCGAGGTAGTAAGATGGACACCAGAGCCAATATCTGTGAACGATGATCCATTTGACTGCCTCCCTATTGAAGCGGGACACTGTGAATTACATCTCCTGAAATACTGCAAGTATTGATCGTTTTCCCAAGAATGAATTTGGTAGCTAACGGGCCAGAAGACGCAAGTACATGGCACAAAGTACGAATTCCCATCAACCCAGCGCGGGCATACCTTCCGATTGCCATAGGCAATCCAGCCCTGCTACACGTAACGCTTCTTCATGCGGCCATGAACTCGCCGTTTTTACGTGATCCCAAGTTCCAGACAGCTCTTAATTATTACAAATGGAAATCCATAGAAGCTGTAAATGAGAGTATCAGGAGATCTACATTTGATACGTTCACAATTGCTACTGTTGCATTACTAGCGCTACTTGAGGTACGGTCTACTGGGCGCAAGCATCTTTCAAGGATCAAAGGCTGACTGAACATGATTAGAGTGCTGATGGATCTGAGATTGCATGCCGTGCACATATGACGGGTCTTCGTGCATTGGCGACACACGTGGGGGAACTTGATATAGACACGCTCAATCCCCTGTTACGGCAAACAATAAGATGGTTCGTTATCTACATCAGCATCGCTTGAGACTCTCTGACAATACCACAGGATCGATGTAGCAGGTGCAATGACACTTCAGTCACCTCTCCTGTTCACCAATACATCGGATTGTATTTGGAATGACGTAAGCTTTCAGGCGAAGATGATGGTTCAAGTGAAACATATAGTCGCAAAGCTGTACTTAATCACCGGCTCTCGAGCTCTCAGCGAGTCCTCTGGCAACATATTCCAACATCTGAAATGGCTATCGAATGGCATAAGTAGAATCCCAACTTCGGATGTTGCTGGACTTGAAAAGCTGGACTTCCACACCCGTCTCGATCACATAGAAAGACAGTGTATTGAGTTACGAAACCGGGCACTCGAATCGGTCAACGGTAACGTTGACCTTATAATAGCTTTCTCTAATGCGTCTCTCATCTATATATGTTTGATAGTACGCGGATACCAACGCCGACTCGGAATGTTCGAGGTACTTTCACAAAGGACGAGAAATGCAATCGAATCAATGGATTGGTTGATGGTAGATGATACCATACCAGAAATGTTACTGTGGATCACTATGGTGACAAGTCTTGCTCAGGGGGAAGGAGCCCAAAAAAGGTGGTTTTCTAAAAGAGTGAAATCTGTTGGAGGGAGCATGGGGTTGTCCACTGTGACTGAAATAGCCGAGAAAGTCAAGTCATTTCTTTGGGTCGAGAACTTTGTAAGCCGCGAAGGGCTTTGGCAGGATGGAGTTGATGGATGTATAGAGATGGAGGGGATATGATATCGATTTATGGGTGCTTCTTTAGTGATTGAGACGAGTTTGTTCCGTTGCTACATTTCAATGATTCAATACAAGCGAGATCATAAGACTTTCCCTTGATAAAGCTTGGAGGGTGGTTTTTAGAGGAATGCCATTCCCAAATAACGTCTTACCTAGGGAATAAACCTTTCCGTCTGCTTCGTGGTGTTTTAGATTTCTCATCAGTCTAGACTTTAGAAGATATTTAAAATTTGATCAAATAGGATTCATTCTCCTCGTGTAGCGCTCGCTTAAATCGTACGACTGCTCCACCGACGTGATCTGCTTTGGCACAAGGGCTCTTTGCACGATAAATTTACAAGTTATATTAGCAAGTTACTGAAGGAATCTTTACTATATCGTAACACACCATTGCTTTCTTGATTTACGTTGCTCATGCTGAAAAGACCGCTTGTTCATAACTTCAATATTTTATCGCTTGTAAAAGAAAGTAGTATTTGAGTATGACCTAAATGGGTTGTGAAGATGGTAACCAATTCCGGCGAAAACCCTACTATCCTTGTCACTAGGCTGTGTAGAAATCAGGAGCCTGTATAACTTAGGAAACGGGTTGACCATTCCACCGTGATTAACATGATGTTTCATCTCCAAGGGTTTCCACTGATTGCGAAAACACATCCATGCATGCACAATATGTGTGTTGTGGGTTTGGTTTGGATAGAGTGAACAGAAATCATGCCATGAAATTCTCATGGGTGTGATAAAATAGTACGAGAGCTCATAATTTATGAGCAAATACTTGTATTGATGAAAATGCAGAAAAGAGGTCAGTGAGATGTTGTTGGCCTTCGGAACTTTATCGGCTTAGAAAAGTGGAGATCGGGTGCCGGTTTCTCTGCCACTGGCGGCAATGTTGCAGTGCATACTCTTGTACTCCGTACACCCGACCCCTCCCCTCCTTCTCGAGACCTCACCTCACCCTCATACTTTATTCAACCCCCTCCCCCCACCTTGCTATATGGAGTATATCCAGCTTCTAGCTTCATGACCTAGTTCAACCTCCACTGCCCAGGGCGTCTTCGGCTCCCGCGTTGAGACTAGTAGCCTACGGCATGGAGAGGTCACACCCATCTTCCCATGTGGGACCCGTCGCGGGGCCCCTCTCCTGCGTTTCTGCTTCGTCCAGAAACTGTGAGAGGCGGTTGGTGGTTCGGTATCCATGAAGGACGAGTGTTCCGTACGGGATCCACAGATTCATACAAGACTGGGTCACGAGAGGGGTAACCACTCGGCGCACGACAGGTTCGAGTTCTACAAAGAGAATACGGCATTTCGAGTAAGGTTTAAGTCCAGTCGGGTTGGCCTGATTGTGTCCTGCCATTTTGTTTCAAAAGCTCCCCTCTTCCAAGTCTGGAGCCCCACCCCAAGATTTACATCTGCGAGGCCGAGAAATACCCACCAACTGTTGGTTTGAAATCAAACCAGAGCTTTTGTCAATAAATTCAGCAGAACGAAGAGAAACAGCAAGAAAAGACATCGATCCGATTGACCCCAAAACGAAATCATGACTGGCACGACAGAAAGCCCCATCGAATTCGAGAAGGACTTCCTCAATATTATCGACGGGAAACCCCGCAATGGCAAGCAAATCCACCAAAGCACTAACCCCTCTGATGGCAAACCTCTGTGGGATGTGCCAATTGCCAGCGCTGAGGACCTCGACGATGCCGTGAAGGCAGCCCAAAAAGCATTCAAAACCTGGTCGAGAACCAAGTGGGAGGATAGAGTGGAGATCATTAAAAAGATCGTCGACGAGTTCCAGAAATATGAGAATGAGATGGCCAATATACTCATGTTGGAGGCAGGAAAGCCTGTATGTGTAAACCCACGAGCATCTGCGACAATTGGGTCCAGGAGCTGGCGCGGGGACAAGTATATGGAGGACCTATGGACTGACATTAACTGTTATAGTTTCAATTTGCGAAGATGGAGATTGGGTTTGCCGTCGACGGACTGAAGTACTTTAGTGAGGTTGTGATTGATCAGACTAAGAGTTGTCACTAATGATAGCCAGCAACTGAACCCTCTTTCCCGGACGAAGTAACCTCGGATGACAAGGACGTAAAAATAATACACCGATGGGCACCTCTCGGAGTCGTTGGTGCAATTTGCCCTTGGAACTTTCCCCTAGCAATTTCCATGAACAAGATTGGCCCTGCTCTTCTTACTGGTTCCTGTATCATTATGAAGCCATCTCCCTTCACTCCATACAGTATTTTGAAATTTACCGAGATCGCTCAACGATTCCTTCCTCCGGGTGTATTGCAGGCTCTCAACGGAGACGACAAGATGGGCCCTATGATGACGGAACATCCTGGAATTGCAAAGATCAGTTTTACCGGTTCGAGCCCCACTGGAAAAAGAGTTATGGCATCATGCGCGAAGACTTTGAAGAGAGTTACATTGGAGTTGGGAGGAAACAGTGCTGCGATCATTTGCCCCGATGTGGATGTCAACAAAGTCGCATTTAGCGTTGCGCTGGGAGCTTTCTTTAACTCCGGACAATTGTGCGTTGCCAGCAAAAGGCTCTATGTGCACGAGGATATCTACGACGATATGCTCAAGGCTCTTACGAATGTCGTAAAAAGCTGGAAGACCGGAGGCACTCATGAAGAAGGCGTTATGTTGGGCCCAGTCCAAAATTACATGCAGCATAAGATTGTCAAGGACTTTTTCGAAGATTGCGCTTCAAATGGCTATGAATTCGCTCTTCCTGGATCAGTAGACGAAGGAAAGGGATTCGTAATTCAACCGGCCATCGTTAACAACCCACCAGATTCTGCACGAATCGTTCGTGAAGAGCAATTTGGTAAGTCAAGATCTGTTCCCCAATATCACGTGCACCACTAATCGGTGACAGGACCCATCGTTCCCATGATGAAATGGAAGGACGAGGATGATGTGATTGCTCGTGTCAATGATACCGATACCGGTCTAGGAGGTGCGGTCTACTCTGCGGATACTGACTACGCCCAGAAGCTTGGAAATCGCATTGAAGCTGGCACCATCTGGATCAACAGCAACGAGAAACCGCTCGCCAGTGCATACTTTTCTGGACAAAAGGAGAGTGGTCTCGGTGGAGAGGGTGGTAGACATGGACTTTATGAGTACATGGTCGCTCAGGTAACTCATTTGTACAAGAACGATGTGGCTAAGTCGGCATAATCTCAATAGCATTTTGAATACCCCCAAATGAAAAAAACATATAAACTAGCTTGTTACCCCATCCATAGTAGTGAGCGAAATAAACGCAGCTTGTAGCGGACAACCGGTTCAACGCAGCTTAATAATTCGGAGTATTTCAAAGAAAAATTGTATTCGCTGATCCTAGGGCAATTAGAGCAATGGTCCTTGAAGATTTGAACCTGGGACAACTTACAACCGATCTAGGGAAGAGGTACAACGAGAAAATGGGTTGCTACGAGTCTTTCGTCCACTTCGAGATTAGCTATATAATTATACGCAGTTTAAACATGCAAAAGGCATGCTCAACAAGATCTAGTCATCATCGTTCCACCAGCTAAACGATTAGCAGGGAGCTCCACTGGGAAAAGACGACGCTACATACATACTGTTGCAAGGCAACCACACCCCAATACTCTGATACCACGTCAATACACTCTCTACACAATTCATAAAACCCCATCCGTCAAAACACAATCAATCATCCTCACTACCCCTTCGCTTCCTCTTCCTCTTCCTCATCCTAGGTCCTTGTTCATTCCAGTACTCCCCATCAAACGTCTCGCCCACCGTATTCAACCCCTCTACTTCCCTCCTTAATCCCCGCGGATGGTTTCCAAACATGGGGGTTGTGGAGGAGAGGTCTTCGGTCCCTTCTGGTGGTCCTTCGAATTCTGAGGCGGAGTGGGATGTGGATGATTCTGAGGAGTGTGAGGAGGATTCTATGTCGATGTCTATGTCGATTCTGGGTCTTGGGAGGCGGATGTGTTGTCTTGGGTTTGTTCGGGGTGGTAGACTTCTTCCGTATTGGAGTCGGAGTCGAAGTGCGAGTTAGGGGAAAGGAGGGGGTTGTGTTGTTGTGTTTGTTCTTGGGAGGACTGGGGGGTGGGGTGAGATGTTAGGGTGGATGTTGTTGAGATCGTGGGGGAGGGAGCTGCATCTTCGATTTCATTCTCGTCTTCTCCTGGGGGAATTTCGTCTGGAATGTGGTCTGATAAGGAGGAGTCTGATTCAAATATTGGTTGAAAGTTTTCCTGGGTTTTGTCATCGACGTAGTGGAGGGGACTTTCTTCGTCGGGATCTGGAATTGAGGATTCGAATGATAAAGAGTCCTCTTCTGCTGTTGTATCTTCGTCCTCGGGGATATCGTCTGAATCGGCGGTTCTTGGAGGGGCTGGAGTCGGCTCTGGTGTGACCTCTTGAGACGTTGAGAATTGAAACATTTCTTGGTCGAGGGAGAATGTGTTGGAATCTGTATATGCTTGTGCATTTGGATCCTCTTCCGCATCTATACCTTCCAGATTACATTCCTTGTCTTCATCGCTTTCTGTATTGATCACGGAGCTGGCGAGAGGGGAAGAAACCATCGCCTCGCTAGATCTCCTCTCCTTCAATTTAGCAACTCTATCTCTCAATGCCTCCTGTGGTGGAGTGATGGTAATCTTCGGTGTTGGTAATTCTCTTTCTTCAAGTCCGTAATGCAAACTTTGGAATGAGAAAGAGGGTCGCTTGGGAGTTCCTGATAGGGGTGAGGTCTGAGGTGAGCTGTTTTCGAGAGCTTTTTTGAGAAGGTTGAGGCCTGGAATGGTTGGTGTATTGAAACCATCATCAGTTGGGGACTTGAGTGGTATAAAAGGTGAAGGGATGTATTCTGGCGAGGGTGAAGAACTGCGGAATGGTGGTGTGTCCTCTTCGTCTATTGGGGGTGGTGATAGGGATGCATGGGAGATACTGGCTGATGATTGTGAACCTTTACGGTTCCCTGGACAGGAAGTTATGGGGGGAGTTAGTTCCCTGAGAGAGTCTTCTTGGGACGCAATGAGAGTTCCCTCTGTGCTCGTTCTTTCGTCTTCTTCTGGCGAGCTACTGCCAGTGTGGGTGGTCTCATGGAAGTTGAGGGGACTATTATCATTATCAGCAACTCCCTTCTTTCTAAATTCCCTTACCGAGAAGTGAGATATACCTATTTCCAAGCCCCGCGTCGCTATCCTGGAAATCTGAGATGGATTCTTGAATGAATTCTCCGAATATGCTATCTCCATCTTCATCAAGCTTTGCCTGCTCCAAGAGATTCCACTCTTGAGATTCGGGTACTTGCTGTGAATTGTCTGTAGTTTCTATGTCTGTCGGCAAAGACAATACATCATGCATCAATCTTGGGGGTTGGTAGTTTGCGTCTGGATCACGGGCTGGTAATGGAGGACGGTATATTGGAAATGGTCTTCGCATGAAGCCTTTCTTTGAACCAATAAGTGGAACGATATCCTTGCCCTTCGATTGCATATTCATTACACTGTCCGGTTGTTATCAAAATGTCGTTCTAGGTGCTTCAAAGAAGATAGACTCACTGCCATGCAAATTCGTAGGCTTCGACGTACGGAATCCCATCGTCAGTAGGATCGATGATGATGTCAACACGCTTTATGGTATTGCATCTTCTTGCTCCCCAGACAGGGTGATTGAAGAAATCCACAATCGCGGCGAGTGTAAGGATAGCATCATCTCGAGGAGTATAGAACTCGCCGTCATATTGGACTTGAGGAATCGCAATGCTGAAAGCTCGCGTCCAATGAACCAGTGCCACCAAATGTGCTTTTTTGAGCGCGAGATATACCGAATTATATTTCTCGTTGTTTCGCTCATTTATTTGACGGTCGTTTAAGCTTTCGACATCCCTCCCATTTGTATTGCCATAGGAAGGCACACAACTGTGCGCCAACCAATCGCAGTTCGTCATCTCGAAACTGGGGCTATGCTTGACGGTATTGAAGAAAGATTTGAATGGTGATTCGATATCATTGTCATTGACATACTCCGACCACCGTTTTGAAGGTGGGTTACTTATCCCTGCAGAATAACGATTTGATACCAAATTTGCCAGCTTTGGGCCAGCAGCCTCGTGTATTTTTGCGGTAAGATTACACCATTTTGCTGACAAAGTCGGATCGGAAGGACAAACGAGCATATCGGTAGGATGTGAGGTAGCATCTGCTCGAAGCACACGAACTTTGTTCACAAGACCTTCATGGAGAAAGGCAAGTGGATTTGGACTCGATGCACGAGAATTGGTGGCTGATATTTGGTTTCTCCGAAGCGGTTTTGGGGAGGTTGTTCTTGACCGTCGGTTCTGGTTCTGGTAAATATCGAGAGTTTCATGGCTCGCTTCCCCTATTCCCGGACTCGGCGTATCGCCAGGTGAAGATTGACTATACGCCATAATAGTTTTCGATTCCGAACATCCTCACGAGGAGAAATAAAGTACAAGGGAATTTTAGAAGGTGACCCTGCAACGCCGATCGCCATGTTCTTTGTTTGACAGTGGTAAAGTAGCTCGAAACAATCGAGCTGCCATTTCCGGTTGTGACAAAGGCATTGAGTTGATATCGAAACCTATCAACACAGACAATCTCATATGAGGAACATGGAAGATGGAAACCATGAATTGAAAATGAGTCTGTTGGAAGCATATTTTACCCTACACTATTATATGAAAGTTAGCTGCTTCCGCTTGTAGGAACCATTTACAGTGAGACGGAACTTGGCTTAATTCTAAAGATTTACTCGTAAGGATCTTCAGTTAAGATTAATATTAATGGACTTGTGGGATTAGATTTCTCTATTGGTTGTGGAGCATCTCATATACTAGATCGTAGTATTGAGATGATCGAGTTGAAAAGAAGGATATTGTGTTCAATTTTCATGTTGTATGTAGTACTCGTACTCGTAGTATTGGCTTCCTATTTCAATCAAGACTGCATGCCGAGATGCGGAGCGATGATGCGCCGAGGTGGGGTGGCATCGGGCGTGGCTTATCGCTATGCCATGTACAGTAGGTAATTGTGCAAGTACGCCCCCATCACAACTACCCTGGGACAATCTATGGAACCAATGCTCCAATGCTAGCTCTTCCCCGCTCTCTCTTCTTTACTCGCACATATTCATACATCCAACTCTCCTCCCGAAGCTACATAAATCGGGCATATACCGTCTCCAATATGGCAGCAAAGAAGAAGGTCTCGTCGGCCATGGCCCAAGCACACGACTTTATCGACTTCCTGAATGACTCTCCCACCCGTGAGTATTGATATCCACATCCACCAAAAGTGTTCTGGATTACCCACAGAAACTCACCCGACCTTAGCATACCACGCCGTCGAGTCTGCCATTACACGTCTTTCCGCCGCCGGATTTCAAGAGATCAAGGAACGCGATGCCTGGGCCTCAACTCTGGTACCCGGTGGAAAGTACTACCTCACACGAAATGGCTCCTCCATTGTCGCATTCGGAATTGGAAAGAAGTGGAAGGCTGGGAATCCAATCGCTATGATTGGAGCACATACCGATTCTTGCACCCTGCGACTGAAGCCTGTGAGCAGGAAGAGTGGTGCCGGCTTTATGCAGGTTGGCGTTGAAACCTATGGTGGAGGAATCTGGCATACCTGGTTCGATCGAGATCTCAGTATTGCTGGAAGGGCTATGGTTAAGGATGGCAAAGGAAACATTGTGTCAAAACTAATCAAGGTTGATCGACCCATCCTTCGAATTCCAACGTTGGCCATTCATCTCCATCGTTCAGACGAATTCAAGCCTAATAAGGAGACGGAATTGTTCCCCATCGTTGGTTTGATTGCAGCCGAGTTGAACCGGACTGGTTCCAAATCCGAAGATGGAAGGGCGGCAAAGGATTCTGAGGAAGACAAATCGTTCCGGCCTTTGGAGGCTCTGTCTGAACGACACCACCCATATGTTGTTGAGCTCATTGCCGAACACGCGGAGGTTAAGGTAGAAGATGTTGTTGATTTTGAAATAGTTCTTTATGATACACAGAAAGCCTGTCTGGGTGGTCTCAATGAAGAGTTCATTTTCTCGGGCCGATTGGACAACTTGGGCATGACATATTGTGCGGTCGAGGGCATTATCGAATCCCTTTCAAACCCTGACGCGTTGAATGATGAGTCGGCCATCAGGCTCATTACTTGCTTTGACCACGAGGAAATTGGAAGTACCTCTGCCCAAGGCGCTGCATCCAATTTTCTTCCAGCTGTCCTTCGTAGACTTGCTGTCCTTCCAGCTCACCAAGATTCTGCATCTGATAAGTCATACGAAAAGGTCTCGAGAGATGGGGAGGTTGATATCTCTACCGCTTATGAGCAGAGTCTTGCAACTTCTTTCCTTGTTTCTGCAGATATGGCACATTCGATTAATCCCAATTACACAGCAAAGTATGAGGCAGATCACCGACCGGAAATGAACAAGGGAACTGTTCTCAAGATTAATGCAAACCAGAGATATGCTACAAATTCTCCTGGTATAGTTTTGATTCAAGAGGTTCGTCAATCTAGGGGGTGTCCGTTCTCTGTGTCGAGGTTGAGAAAAAGAGTTCATACATTTTTCAGGACCACACCCATCACGGGTATGCACGTTGACAACGCATTGCTAACTATCATCCTTTTACAGGTTGCTCGCAGAGCCAAGCCAAGCAAAGATTCTACAACTGCAAATGGCGTTCCTCTACAACTCTTCGTTGTGCGTAATGATTCACCTTGTGGGAGCACCATTGGTCCAATGCTCTCTGCCGCTCTAGGTACAAGGACATTGGATCTCGGAAATCCACAACTTTCTATGCACAGCATCAGAGAAGTCGGGGGCACATACGATGTTGAACACGGCATTAGATTGTTTGAATCATATTTTGAACATTTTTCGGAATTAGAGTCTAAGATTTTGGTCGACTAGTTATCCTCCTCAGTCATAGACTCTTCTGTTAAGATATGTGCCTTAGAGTCGAATCCAAATTCAAATCCTTCCAATCTATCCTGCTCCTGACATCTCCATGCCCGTAAATCTTGCTCAGTGACATTGTCCTTCACGGCCTTCATCATGGAGTTCATCCATGGTATGAAGTTTCCCCTTTCAACTTCGTTATTCTTGATCAAGTCATAACCAATGTGGATTTGTGTCTATATAAAATCAGTATATGTTTCACTCTGCCATAGCCTTGAGGAAGAGCAGTAGCTCTTCCATTTGAAAGAAGATAGTTACTCACAATTGAACCCCAGACCTTCCTTCTTATCATCCAATACTCGTCGAGCTTCTCGTCAAGACAGACTCCCCATCCTCGTGCGGAGACGTACTTCATAATAGCCTCTGCACATTCAGGAGCATCCTGAGTCTCTGGGAAGACAAAGTTGAAGCCTTTCTCCCTCGCGGTCTCCACTCGAAAAGCGATCATCATCAAAGTATCCAACAACATCGTGACATGCAAATGACACTTCATAACCGTCCTCTCCACCAGGTTCTGCATACTCTCAAACTCCCTCACTCGTCCCTCGGCTTGAGCTTTCCTCATCGTATTTACTGGATTGGTGAGATACGCTGTTTCGAAGAAGTGGCAGTTGTGTTTGTAATTGTTGATCAGCGGAACCATGGAGTCTCCACACGCCTCGTCCATTCGCTGTCCCAGCGGGAGGATCCAGTCCATGATTGTACGCATGTACTCGTACTCGCATTTGTTGAGGTGGATGAGCATTTCCAACTTGACGTTTCGGGCATATTTCTTGTTGAATGCGGCGAGGAGTCTTGAAGCTTCTCTGTTGCGAGGATGGCTCAATTGCAGGGGTGTTGCGGTGCTGTCTTCGAAGATTGTGAAGTTGGAGGATCCCAGTCGGGTTTGGAGGTCTTTTTGCAGGTTGTATGGGAGCGGTTCGTCGCAGGGTACTGTGTGGATGCGTAGTGGTGGTGCGGTTGCGTTGACGAGCTCTAGGTAGGCGTCTGGGGTGTAGTTGAGGTCGGTGCGTCTGTTGGATGGCTTAGGCTTGGGTGTTTGGAGGGGGTAGTCAGGTCTGGTGGGCATTCTGACGCCGAAGGGGTGGAGACGTGACATTTTGAGGGTTTTTCTTGGGAGTGTTAGTCAATTGAGGGTTTCGATAGCTGTGTGGTGTGTACTTACTGTGAAAGATTGGTGTTGATGTTGTTGGTAAGTGGTGGGTGAGATTATCTTGGTCTCCTGGGTTGTCGAGTGATACCTCTTAGTCGTTTTGTTTCTGTTGAGTATGTTTGCTCGAGAGTAGGGCAGTGTAAGGAGTTGGCTCTTACAAGATGGGTGACTTGGATGTCGTTCGATATGATGAGTATGATGAAGAGTGTTGATGAAGTGTGTCGTCGGCTAAGCGATTGTTTTCAAAGTGCTTGATATTTTTGGTACCGAAATTCGCGGGGGATGCGGGTAATCCTTCGCAATTTATGCTATCTCATAGAACTAGTCGGTGATTGCAATGACTGCACTAACATTGGGTACTCGCGAAAGATGTAGTCACTGGCTTGGGTGTTGACCGAAGTATCTTGATCTAACTGTGCATCGCTTGAAGACGGCTTCGAGACTAAGACGAGCCGTTGGAGCACGTTCAGGTCAGGGTATGACGACCTAGTTACTGGTCGCTTGGAAACGGCGGCTAGCTATGCTTGATATGCTTGATAACGGCCTCTAGCTATGAAGAGCCATTGCATTCGAGAGTGTTCCGGTTGAGATATCGCGACCTAGTTGCTGGTTGCTTGAAAACGGCCTCTAAGCTATGACGAGTCACTCGACCTGGAGTTTAGATTTCCCTTATTCCCCCCATGTTCAATTTTCGGGCAATCAGAAGTCGGGTTGCTATCCGACTTATACTTGAGTAAGTTATGACTTGATCATGCGGCTATTTCCACCCTCCTTATGTTTGCCATATCGGACTGAGGGCTAAAACTTTAACAAATTGAATACATATTCTGGGATTTCCAACTCGTAAGGGCTCATTGTTTTGTTCTACGTCGTCATTGACAAGATTTGAGCGCTTACTGTCATAATCCTAGCTCCTGCGCCGAGTCATGGAGCTAAAAGTTAGTTACCCCTTTAGTTTTTTAAGCGAGATTTACCGATATGGATACCACCTCGATTTTCGTTCCTCTACCACTGTTAAGTATAGGTTCATAATCTCGAGCAGAGAGAAAGAGGAAATAATGAATTGAGTCTCTTGGGGTTTTCTTTTCTACGAGTATTGTAACCTTCACTGGCGTCCAGTCTTTGTGGTGACAATCGAGGCCAAAATGCAAGATCGGAACGGTTTGGTGCATGGTGAACAATTCGATGTCAGAATACCACTCTGATATCATTTTAGATTTATGATAATCAAAATATAGCATCATTGTCCGCTCAACATGGTGCGGTGATCTGGTCGCTCATCTGCGTATTAAATCAGTCTTCTCCCCAGTTGGTTTGTAAAATCATCAAGACACACGTATATACAAACATCCAATCTTTTCCCCAACTCTACTTCATCAACTATACTTCATCAACAACACCCGTTTCAACAGATATTCATCTCACAACAATGGCCGCCACATTCGCTCCATTCTTCTTCAACCTCGCCCATTTCTACAAAACCACCCCTACTACTGGTGGATCCCAACACACCGGACGACCAAGCAACCAAGAACTCATCAACAAAGTAATGCAGTCCAACTTGCTAGGGCTCTATCGCAACATCCGACAACTTTCCATCTGCTACAAAATGGATAATCATGATATAGAACAGTTCCTCCGTGGTCGCGTCCCTTGCTATCCAAGCATGGATTTCGTCTGCGCGATTAACCTTGACCTTAATGAAGTCACCAAGCTTTATACAGATGCCAAGAGCCCTTACAAGTACGACGATGCTATTGAACAACGAAGATATAACAGGGCTGTCTACGAGAGTTGGCTTCTCTCTTTATCTGTCAGGGAGCATGATTGCCTCATTCAAGGACTTCTCAAGGTTCCGGCATACATTACTCGTCCCAATGGACCCTCTATCTACGCCGAGGAGGCTTAAGTCAACTACATACCTGCTCTTTGGGAAGATCAGCGTTCAAATTTGTAAGTCCTTCTCTATACAAATGGTTCATACAAAATCTAATTCAATTGCAGTCTTCAGCACAATACCAGCAACTTTTCACTCGGCTAGAGGAACATCGCAGCTATTCTACACTGGCGCTTAGGATTTCAGGATACCTGAGGCTTCATGAAGAACATCACTTGTCCGCCATCTCCGTTGTTTATACTTTGTGTTTTTGAAAGGGGCGGTATTCACGATTGGGGTTTTTGTTTGATATAATCATTTCCTGTATGGTACTACAATTGGGACATTAGACTTCGGTATTTGTGCTCTGGATTAGGTGGTGTAATGAAATTTGTTTAACTATCTCACATATTCACTGCTTTTCTCCTTCTTTATTGAAAAGGGTGTAAGATTTCCCCGCGCTAATTATGCTTTGGTTATGATCCTTCAGGATTAGGTATATCCTACCACAAATACAGGGAGTATACTTTTGTCAGCTAAGAAGGGGGCATGTGTAGCCAATCGCTCATTCATTCCTGGGCGCTTTCTGTTCATCAGGAAATAGGAAACTCGTTATTCATTTGATGTTGACAAAAGACAAAGCAAGTCAATAGTAAAACAGCCACGCTATCACAATAGCAGAAGTCATTCCTATATCAATCGCTGTTAGCGGCTGTAATTAACAGTCAAATTGTAGAATTATCCATGAATTGACATACCTAGCAACAGCACGATGAAAAGTATCCATGTCCGACGTGTCGTTAGTGTCTCCGAGCAGGCGTGGTCTAATGCTGGATTTTTGTGTTTCACGTCTGCCATTTTTGAGTTCGGTTGCTCAATTTGATTCTGCCGCTGGGAAGGATCCTCGCTTATTTTCTCTTCTTCGTGTGGTTCCCTTGTTTCCATGCCGGGTGTTTCCCTGCTTTCTTCTTTGGGGTTCTTGAGGTTGTACGCATCAATTAACTGCAGAATGGTTGCTTCATTGTCGAATTGGAATTGTAGGACCAATTCCCTGAAGCTGATTGCCTCCCCATCGAGAACAAATGATTTCCATTTTCCGCCTTTGGCGCACCAATTTTTACGAAGACCAGATAAACGGCTATATCCCGAATCATTTTCAAGAGCTCGAAAGACCATCTTATCGCATTTGATATTTAGTGTCTCCTTCTCTTCAATTTGTGGTAAATTGCTGTCTCCGGATTTTTCTTTGGAAATGAAAGCAGATAGGCATGGATTCGCACCGTACCTCAGGAAGGCCTCGATACATTTCCCGACAGCTTGCCTCTCAATGCTATCGATATTTGGCAAGAAATAGCAGAGAATGTTGCAAAAGAAATGAATCCAATAGCTCATTGCATCTAGAAAATCATTTGTTCCCCAAGTCTTGTGAATCATAGCTTCTGGTGAGACGCCGCGCCTCAGAATTTCTTCATGTAGAATGAGTTGATCTGAATACATTGAACAGCAAATCAAGAGTGCTGTTAGATTATTTGACGCAACAATTGATGGATCATTTTCCAGCTTCCATCGTACATACTTCGTTTCTCCCACAAATGCTGCCAGGTGGATGGGATTTGATATTGCAACCCTTGCTCTGTAAGGCCGTGTGTTATCGGAGTAGCCAACTCGACAGGATGAGAATAATATCTCGCTGCGATAATAAATTATCACTGCATTGGGCTCGTACCTATCATCGGATTCTATGACAAGTTCATGCAATGTAACGGCTGTGCTCAACGTTTCTAGTAAGAGGAACGGGAACTGGTTCATCTTACATCGATTACTCATTTCGACGATATCAAACGCGTAGCAGCCCATTTGCTTATTGGAGATACTGTGAGGAGCAGTAGTACGAATATCACCAAGCCAAAGTTGACAAATGACTTCTTCGACAACAATGCCCTCAAGATTAAAGCTCGTATCCTTTGCAAAGTCTCCAGTCCTTAGGAATTCTGGTACTGAGCGATGCGTATAAGACAGAAACGCTCTCCTCAAAACGTAATTATCTTCAAATTCCAATAATCCCTTGAAGTACCCATTGATCCGTTTCATTGCATGTGCTTCTCTCTTTCCCCTCTCTATGAGATTCATGTTGAAATAGCGATATGGGGTCCTTGTGGCAAACAAGGGATCCTCATCAAAATCATCAAGGAATGAGCAGCACATTGGTGACAGACCTCTGTTTTCGCAGTTGGGAGAGGCAAGTTCGGCGAACTGACGAGCTGTTTCAGTCATTGCGAATAGTAGCGCCGCCCTCTTCCGATATGATTGCTCTAGGGATCCGAGAAGATGACTAAACAGATTGTTCAACTCTTCTAAGGGAGTATCTAGGAGTTTCTCGAGTTCCGATAATTCGTGGCTATCTTCAAAACAAGCCCAAAAGTTTTTGACGACTAAAGCAACCCAGAGAAATATTCCTTTTCCTTTTTCGACAATTTCGTTGACAATCCTTTCTGATTTTGCGTCGCCCGTACTGTGCAATCTTTCCCTGACATATCTCTGCATGTCTCTCTTGGTCAGGTCTTGAAGCCGAATGCGTCTTTCGCCAGAAAAGGCATTCAGAAAAACGTTGTATTCTCTACTGGAGATACATATCTTTACACAGTGCGATATATTTGTCCATCCAGCAAGTGTTTCCACCATCGATTTATAGTCATCTTCGGTTGTCTCTTCGTACTCATCGAGACCATCGAGTAATAGCAAAAACAGTGGTCTTTATACAGCGTTGTATGGGAAATTAGGCGAGTAAAAGCTTCTTTTGCTTCTTTTGCACCAATGTCTAGTTGATTTTGAACTTGCCACGGCATTGACTTGACTTCCTTCCAACGATCTGGGAGTACATCGGGTATGAATTCTGGACATGATCTCAAGACGTCGTGAAGTAAAGACCGATATAATCCTTCGAGTGACTTTTGTAACGGGCTTCCTGGTTTCCAGAAGAAGAACTTTGCCAATACAAGGCTTCGATCACCTCGAAAAAACTGTTAGCACTCATTCACAGTATAAAAAAGGAGATAGTCCAGCGATTGACATCAAATCCTTACCTGCCCATTTCTTCAACTCTATTTGGGTACTCTCATGGTCACACAAAAACTTCATCAATGTCGATTTTCCAGAACCTAAATTCCCAGTGATATGAAAAGTACCCTCATCTGAACACAGCCAATTTGTAAAAGACCTGGGACCAGAATGATCAAATATATTGTCTTTATTCCCATCGGCTTCGAAGATCCATTTGAATGTTTCCTGGTGTGCTTCAGGCACAGAATCGAATCTTCCGGACATCCCGGCAAATGCGAGACTTCTCAAAATCCGCTGTTGGATGATAACTTCACAAGCACTTTCTGACAAACCTTTCAGCTGGGTTTTGGTTTCTGAACTAAAAGAAGTAATCGTTGCTCCATTTTTGAGGCTTTCTATTTGTTTTTGAAGTTGCTGGAGTTTGCTACTGTCTGCTTCAGAGAGTCTGACCAAATTCTTCACTTGGATTTTCATTTCGGAACTACAGTATGAATCATTCAGTATCTGATCAAAAGTTCATGTAAAGACAACCTAACCTCGTTAAATATTGAAATTGAAGACTAAGCTGGCTTCGACAACTAGACAGTCTAGTCTCCAACTCGCTTATCTCTGACCCGCGATACTTCGTTTTAACACCTGCGATAAGGCTTTGAAATTTCGAATTCGAATTTCTTGCTTTGAGTTTTTCTAACAGCTTGATGATCTTCATCGATATAAGGCGACATTCTAATGCAATGTCGCACAGATCTTTCTCATTCTGGTCCTTCGCAGAATTTTCTGGTGCAACAAGATTCGAAGCAAATTGCTTCATCTTTGTTGCAATGAACTCCAAGTGGCTGCTTTTCTCTGTCATCCCAGTAGATGAATCGTAGATCTCTCGTGCGCTATGAATAATCTTCACGCCACAATCCAGAAACGAGATGATGTTTGAGGCCAGGCCTATCGCTGTAAATGGATCCATCGGTGCTTTAAGGTTGATGACTGCGGAACTGGTAACAGGTATGAAGACCAATTATCATGACTGATTGGAACTGGGCTATCAGGTTATCAAAATAGCGCTCATTTAGAGGTTTTTTGGTTTGCTTTAATTGCCCCTCACCGAGCTCAGCCTCGTTCGTGATACCTGGGTGGGATCCCACGTGCATTTAGGCACAATGTGGACTCTGCAGTTTCCAGATAACCCCCCTATCTAACTGCATGTACATATGAGTATCCCCTCAACTGCGGCCAGGGCCTCCCAATTCAGGGGTGAGAACACCAACTTACTCAGCATATTTAATTCTACATCACTTGACTTCTGAGTTTCCTGTAATCTCCAGATCCCGACGGATATAAGGGCGTGCTAAGCTACGATACTATATACAAAGAGGTATTACCTATTGTGGCAATCGAAGGTAATTCATGCACAGAGGCTGTGGCCTTGAAACCTATCAAGCATGACTCTTCCGCTCGGTTTAGCAACCATCATACGGTTGTGACCTAAGGAACATTGTAGTAAAGAAATAATGAAAAATGGCAGCGAAACTAAGAAATCTTGATACCGCCTTAGAAATCTTTCTCGATTAAACTTACAGACTCTGAATGCAATAATGTAAAAACATACAGTAGAAGCTTATATTTTTAATAATCTTTACAAAATAAAATATTATCTTCCTAAGAAAACAGTTCTCAATCTGTGTTCTCCTGGACCAATTCGTCGTTCAGTGGCATGAAGTCATCCACATTGAAACCATCAAATACTTCATCAAAAGAAAATGGCTGATCTATTTTGAAGGAAAGCATGTCTTGAAATTCGTATCCGTTCATCTGCTGCAAGGAAACCTCTTCTATTGGAAAGGACAGGGCTGTGATCATCTCGTCCTCTTGTGTGGCATCGCTTGAATGCTGGTTTTTTTGGCTGTCGGCTATCACAGAATCAGATGTTAGTACATCTGTAGTTTTCGTAGATTCTGAATTTGGTGCGAGGCGCTCGCTAACATAACCAGAGTCGGAGGGCGCATTTTCGGACGAGAAATTTGTCGCAAGTGCTGGCTCTGGATGGAAATTATTTGAAGTCTGTGAAGGAACGCGCTCGTATAGTGATCTGATAATTCCTGTGCGGCCATCCTGTGAGTTGCCATCATTATTATCGTCGACCTGGAGGGGTGATTGCGAGTTGCTCATCGATGTGTTTACGCTTCGATTGGCCTTGTAGGTTGCAAATACTCGATCCTGGCAATCCTGGATCATGCCAACCAATTGGCTTCTCAGCCGCTCTTCGATAGGTTGCGCTTCATTGGCAATGGCTGTTTCAAGAGCGCTCTGAAAGAATCGCGGTAGCTCCCGACGAGAATATTCTTCATAGCTGGCAAGCTCTTCCGAATCCGGTGAGCATATGATGTCGTCTCTGGTTGTTTCGTAGTCTATTTTTCATTTCCGTTAGTGGTGATGCGTTCAAACGTTTTTGAAAGATGGAGGATAACTCAATACAAAAAACATAGAAAGTGCACAGTTTTCAGCACTTACAGGGCGAAGGAACCTCTTCTCTTGGGAATAATATCCTATAGAGCTCTTGCCACCTTTCTGCTTGTGACTGGGCTCGGTGTGCTTTTTTCCTACTTTTCAATTTCTTTTCAATGCTGTCGGTGATACCTTCCGCTGGTGGCTCATGGTTGAGCTCGCATGATTTGACAGCAAGGGTGTGTCGTTCTAGATCATCCGGGCCGGCATGAAGCGTCTTACATCGCGGGCATTGGAATATGCGATGGTATCGATACAAGTGACCCCTAGGCTAGATTAGTTTAGTGTCTTTGATCTGTAAGGAAGACAAACTTGACCCGTGCTATTGTATCTAAGGGGCTTAAAGCACAGCACCGCCAGCGGCGAAATCGGTGGCAGTACGTTCGAGGATTGTGCTTTCGATAAGGGCAAGCAAATTTGAGGTGATTCTCAGGAGCTTTACGAGGCGATAAGTCTAATCTCGGTCGCTTTGAGTCTCTTCCCTCGTCCTCCTCGGGATCTTCATTGTTTTCATCTTCTCTGCAGCGCTTTCCTTGCTGATGCCCACTCTGCTTTTTAGCTTTGCTGTTATGTTGGGAGACTGATGAAGATGTCGATTGCGGCGACCCGCCAGAATGTTTCTGAAAACTGGCAGACCATTCTTGGTTGAAAATAATCCAGAACTCTTTCATAATTCTATCCACAATTTGCCTTCTCATTGGACTTAATAACAGCTGGACTTGCAGGCTCGAATCTTCTATACCTGGTGTTGAGCTTTGATAAGAGCTGCTTTTGAACTGTTGTAGATGTTCATAGACCGCGGGGATATCAATCTCATCTTCTGCCCAGTCACTACAGTCCTCTGACCAAGTGGAATCGGTTTCAAATCCGGCGGAACAACCACTATCAGCTAAGGCAGATCCTTGTCTTTCAGTGGGTACAGATGAATCGTTATTCGCGTGACTTATTTGAGATGCAAGAGATGACTGACGTTCCCCTTGTTCTACTACTCCAAGCTGAAAGTGCATTTTTGGCTGTGATTCCGACACGGGGGGCGTGGTTTTGTCTTTGGATCGGTATATTTCTTCGTTTTCATCAACGAGACAATATTCCTGGTGGTTCGTGCTGCAATAAATAACTTAGTTAGCGAAACTTGGTAGAGGGGAAAGTTGTTTTGCCTTTTTTGTGACAATTGATTGGAACTAGAAAACGTTTTCCGATCAGCTTCAACATCAGGATGTCGGATCAATGCGAAGTTTTGATCTCTTCCAGAGCCCAAGGTTAATTCTTGCCCAGGGTGCATTTTATTTTCGTGTTCGACCCGATCTTGTTCTCGAAGAAATGGTTGAGACTTGCAGCTGGTAATTCCCCAACTCTGCATCGGGGTTTGGTGTTGTGCTACATAATTGCCACGAAAAATATTTCCGACGCTGGTTACTCGCTGACTGAGACCACCAAGGACGGTGGCAGGAAGTTGTCTACTCGGATCGAGCTCATAAATCTCGTCAAGGGGATAGGTAGGGGGCTTTTCAATAGTTCCGGCGGTAGATGTAAGTTGCATCCATTCACGATCAAAGAAATCACCGCCCATATCAAGGTTGACTCCATCATATGAATAGCGAGTGGGATCTGGATACTCATACTTGCTAGATGCGGGAGTATCATTTGGGGTAATTGCCGAACATGCAGACATGTCTGAAATTCTAGACGAAGGAGTATCGTTCGAGGAGATTGACGAATACGCAGACACATCTGAGCTTTCACCACCAGCACTAGTCTCAAACTCTTGAAACGCTGAAAATAGATCATCGGGATCGATGGTGTTTGCCCATCGATCGTTCAGCACAGCCATGCTTTCTGGGTGAAGTTCTGGGGATTGAAGGCTTATGTGAGGTAAGGCTCCGCTAAAATTATTGAGTGATTTGTCAAATAAAGGTTCAGAACCAAATAGCTCTGTCGATCTATTCGGAGCGAACTCCAATACGTCTTGAGAGTCTGGTTTTTCCAAGTTCTTCTCATGCCCATTCGATGAAGCCAAGCCTCGTGATGAAGTTCTGGTATTGGGATTGAGTTCCATTATCGCGATCCAAGATGAGGGCTTTCAGGTGAGGTAAAGGCGGAGGTCCTATCAATTTATCAATTCGGTTCAAGTGGAAGAGACACCCTCAGGATTCCCTGACGCAATCGTCATGTCCTTAAGGCCTCGGCGATGCCTACCGGTGACAAAGTGCAACAGCAAATCTGGAAAGTTGTATCCTTGACTCTACAAGTAAGGATTATTCAAGAAGCTTGATGCGTGACAACTGATGCCAGGAAAGAGCGATTGGCAGATGGTTTTAATGGTTACCAGCGACGAGAAAACACCATTATTTCTGTATGGCAAAAGTTATCACCGCAGGTTGAGCAAACAAATTCATGTGGCTGTGACACGAAGGCGCTAAAAGACAAGGGTTTGTTATGCACACTTGCGCGAAAGTCGCTCCTGCGGTTTAATCAGGTGATCACTTATGGCTTTGGTCAGAGAGCTTCTCAAAATACCTATCATTGAATGATTTCTTTTGCACAAGTCAAAAAATACCTAGCTCCAAAGGTTTTAGTTTGAATCGTTGACGAGGAGACAGGACTAGATGGCTGTGTGCGTTATGCACCATTATCAATTTATCACAGGCTCCGCCTTAAACATTCCCTTCACAGCTTATTTCTCTCAGTTCGCTGAAATATAGTCCAGTTTATCTCGCTTTATCTCGCTGTATTAGAACTGCAGAAGGGTATCGCGGGTAATATAGGGCAGCAACTCTACTTTAATCTTATATTCCATTCCAACAAAACTTAACGAATCCTTCATCTTCTGTGATCATAAGAACACTTACTGAGTACGTCAAAGTTAGTAGCACTACCAAGATATTAGGAATTGGAGAGGATGGCTTCTGGCTGAGTACCCAGGAATAATATCCAAATATTGGACCAAAATAAGTACGGTGCTCTTTATAGGACATTCGAATACCTTTCTTTGCTTAGACAGGGAAATTTTCATAGAGCTCGCTTACGCCACAAACCCAAGTGGTGAATCAGATGGGACAACCAGTGGAAGAATATGGATGAACGTCGTTACGGCAGTAATTAACCATCTTCAAAGATGAAAATGTAGTGGATATTAACTCGGATCTCTCGACATACTCGACGTGGCTAATCCGCATCAATGACCTCAAAGCTAACAATGTCAATGAAAATACCAATGCTTCACTTTCGAGCCTCAAGAACATTATAGGCCAAGGCAGAATTGCTGATGCTATCCAATCTTATGGCGCCCGACTTAGATTCTCGCTTAACGTCGCTTAACCTACAGCTAATAGCCCACCAGGGGGTGTCAGAATTAGGGTTGTTGAATCTAAATTTAGATTTACTAAATCTAATTTATAAACCCGTAAATTAGCGTAATTTATTTTTTAGTATCTAATTTATAATCTTAGTATAGTTTTAGTACACAAATTTAGATAAATTTACTAGAAAGACTACTAAAAATATATATAGAAGAGTACTAAATTTATAGAATTATTAATACTAAACCTCTTCCTTATTAATTAATTCGTTAAGCTTAATATTACTTAAACCTTTATTAGATTTATTATCTTTTTCTTTTATTTATATAAGTACTCTTCTAAGTTTAATAAGTCTTTCGTCTATATAAAGGTTAATAATACTAGGAATTTAGATTTTTAGGTTTACGATTTCCTCTTTAAGTAATAATTAACCGAAAACGCTTATTTTTAAAGCTTATTTATATTAAAAAGGTAATCCCGAAGCTATTATAAGAAACGTTAAAATAATATTAAAAGACTAACTAATCTAAATCGCTAGTATTACTCAAGTCTATCTCTTTATTAATATTATCGGAATTTTTATAATTACCTAAGATTATAATACTATTACTATTATACTAATAATATAAGAGAAAATATCCCTTATATAAGGCTACTTTATATATTATATACTATTTTCTTATTACCTTTATATTCTTACGTTTATACTATTAAGGGTTAATTATAACTTTAAATTAATAGAAATAATATTACCTTCGAACGCTAGTTACTAATACCTTATACTATTATAGGTTAATTATATAGTTTAGATAAAGAAATATATAGCCTAGGCGTACTTAGACTAGAGGAGCGTAATACGATTTTAGTAATAGTATTAATAAAATTAAAGAGTTAATAATAAATATAATAAAGTCTCTTTTTTAGAGTAGTTTCTAGTCGTTACTTCTAAGTTCTATACTAGTAATATACTTATACTTCTATTTATGTGACAGACGTGCTTCTGGACAGTCGGAACAAACAACACTCTATTCTTAGGACAAAAGACGAGGAGAGAAGGAGAGCTCGAGAGAGCTGGGAACTAAATACAGGTCGCGCACGCTAGTACTAGCGCGCCTCGCTAAGCGAGCATGTGACATCCAGCCCTCGTGACCATAACCGTCACATCACCCCCCC